>JAJIRX010000125.1:0-29666 GCA_023853785.1 Psilocybe azurescens | reverse complement strand
CGCGTAGCGGCGGGTCATAAGCTCGTTAAATGAGGCAACTAACAGGTCATGCATGTGTTATGTAATCTTATATAATAAACTCCCATCTGCATTGGAATATATTGGTATTTATCCTGGGATAATGAAATAGGGGCACAAGAAAATGAAATGCCTGTTTGTATTGAAAAAATGAAAGGGCCAGAATAATGACAGCCAGACTTGGATTGAAAGAAATGAAATGCCCACTGGTAATGATAGTCAGGCTAGGCTTGTTATGAAAGAATGAAATGCATCTCATTACTCTTAGGCCCTATTCAAATCACATCTGTGGATAGGTCCCCATAATATAAAACCGCTGGTCACTACTATTGTAAATAAATAAATATTTTATTTCATACTAACGAGATAACATTGATAGGCATCGTCCTTCAATGAACAGAGTTGATTGAGATGTTCAGGTTTCACATACATTATGTGAGTGATGCTATGTTCAATGTGGAATGGAAATTAACTTTCCACCTACACTAGTGCCCACAGAAATTGAGACTATGATTTGTGATCGTTAATGCTTCCTTTGCACTATCTTCATCATGTGTTTGTATTGTTAATTTAAACTTAATAGTCAATTTTATGTTGGTTTCAAGTTCAAGAATGTATTATTTGGCAACTAATTAAAATGACAGCAATGCAACAGAAAGGAACGCAGATGATGGCTATGATGCGGACAAATATAGTTTGACTAAAGAAGGGAATACAAAGCGGTAGGAACCCTAATTCTCAGCTCCAGGGTACCTGTCTTCAACCTCATGAGGGCATATGGCTTTGTTTGGGCATACCCAGGTCTTGTCCTCAGTGTCGGTCTTGTCCTCATCGTCAGACTCAAATTCTTGCTGAAAGATTCGGGTATCGTAACCAAGCAAGTGGAACATCATCAAGGCAAAGGTCAATGAAGGGAATAGGTTCCGTTCAGCGCTCTGCAATCCAGCAAAAGGAAAGGAGGGGGATTCCACATCACCAGAACCTCATCGCGGTTGTCGTCCCTGTCGATGGAACACATGTACCCATTTTTTCTGGCGGTTCTTTGTGTCAGTGTGCTCTTCAATAGCACCGACGACCTCTACAATGGTGTGATCGGTATTGTCTGGACTGTCTTGATCCTTAACGTTGGATAGCTCACTGAATGACAACCACTTGGCATTACAGGCATCGATATCGACTGAAAGGCGTCAAATATGGATAAACGCTAGAAAATTTGACTTATGTCGGAAGTTATTGATGTTCAAGCTAGCATCACTGATGGCGATAACGCTTGAACCATTGACTGTGCCTGCGCGTGAAAAACACGGTAGAATAGGTGAGTATGGCATATTACAGACGGCCTAGAGGGAGTAGATGAGCTGCTCACTGACATATTGGCTTTCAGCAGCATCTGAATCGGTCTGCTTGCAGATATCGTCATATCGGACACCAGCGTCAATGGAGGTGTGAAGGTCCACATCTGAGCCAACAAGATCCACATTTGCCAAGCACAAATCCAATCGATAACCAGTTTGTTTCATTTCTAAGTTGACGGCTGCCATAGCGATGGAACAAGAAATATGAGAGGAGACGGCGATGGAGTCAACATAAAATATGGTGTGCGTGAGGATGCGTCGGGTGCCTGTCAGAGTGGTAAGAATACATTGAGAGATCTCCACTCACCTGAAGTCCCAAACGTTTTGAAATTCTCCAGGTATTGCAATAAAGAAGCAGCCAACGCTGCAAGGACTGGGTCAATATTTAATAGAATCATATTATTGCATAATGGAACTCTTACCTTCAGTCTGAGAATTCTCTTGCTCAGTAGAATGCATGTTTGAAATTGAAGTAAGTGATATTATAACGAGAATTATTGGTGGAGAAAAAAGAAAGAAATTAAACTTACTCAAGAACTTAATCCTCATTATTCACGACAGTAGTTTGCAAGCCCATCTGATAAGCTTTGCGTGCGCTCCAAATCGCGTTCTCTGTGTGATTCAGAGTTCAACTTTCTCTCATGCATGCCAATTACTTACATTGCTTTTGCTAATTTCTCTCTAATTCACTTCCACCTATCAAAATTTCCCTTTCGTTAAGATGTAAAATTATAAAACATATCCCTCCAAACTAATCATGTCCTTCAGACGCACCTACTTATGACTGTTCATTGTTTGACTCCTTGTTCGATCACTTGACCTATTCTCTTTTAGGTAAGTTTGATGTCCTGTTTGGATCTAAAGCTGATGGAGGCGGATTCAACAATTTAGTAACATTGATAACATAAGAAATGATGATTATGTAATATATTTTTCTGTAGGCTCTGGTACAAATACTATAATTGCAGATACCGAGACTCAAAGAATACAGTGTAAAAATAAAAAAGGACTCATAACGCCGGGCAAAGCCTTGGCCCACAACACAAGTAGTTATGTGTGATGGCTACCAAAGCTGTATAGTGACATATGACAGTTACTGGGGCTATGTAGTCACACACAGAATCTACTGGTGCTACTGGGACTACTGTAGCTGTCACATGTGACTACCAGGTGCTACAGCAAGGGGACGTGCAATCCAGCTACCAGTTCTACTGGGGCTACATAGCACTACTGCAGGTATTTTTTTCCCCCTGATGTGTGAGTGACCTGGTTTTCAACTAGCTATCAGTATTACAAATCTGTAATTCGACCATGCAATATCTGTCAGGCATCAAGAGCTTAGCATGGTTGGCGAGGAGGCTCTGAATGTCTTTGAATGACCACATGTTTGCTCCACACACTGTATTTCACATGCGAACAGTTCAATATATCAGTGTGGATGAATAAGACAAAGTAAATGTATTTTATTGCAATACCGTTCAGCTCACATTCACTTGGCTTGATGGCCATTGCTTTGCATGGCGTAACGAGTCCTTTTGTGGGACTGATTTGAACCATCCTTGCTTACTTATGCTTATACTTTTAGCATCAAAAATTTATAATTACATATACTGAACAATTCATTATGCACAATACCAAAAAATAGAGAAAAAGGAGCCATTTTACTATGTGGGGCCATATTTTTACCATCCTGCCTCACACTTTATGGCTTCAAAAATTATAAGCTATATAATGAATGACCTGCTATGCACAATGCAAAAACTGGAGAAAAGGGAGCTATTTTGTGATGTCAGAGCCTGATTTTGCACTTTTAGCACATTCATTACAATATTTTGGCCCTTACATTGAACATAAAAATATAAAAATTCAGATTAATGTTCATATGAGCTGTCTATATGAGAGTGCTAAAAATTAGATTTAACAAAGCTGCAGTTGTGAAGTTATAAATGAAAAGTGTCAATTTACAAACACTGGTGATAATACAATCAAAATGCTGGATGACAAATGCAACAGAATTCAGAATTCATGTCATGTTATCAAAGCAATGGAAGGAGTTGAGACTTGAGTGTGGTTCCACTTGCCCATCGAGTGTGGGAGATTGTGCCAAGTAAAACCAGGGCTTTGTAAGGCAAATAAAGCAAGAAAACTTAGGCAAAAATCATTTGCAGATTGCAAAGAGTTTCCTTGATGAAGGACATGTGAGTACACCCAAATTTTTCTTCCTCAAACCACCTCCTCAGGAGGAATCCATAAAATTGCACCCACTCACCTCCCAATTATATTAGAATTTTCCTAATACTTTCAGTGTGTATCTGTGTGTAGATACTTAAAGGTCTTCTTCTAGCCTCTTACTAGTGAGTCAACTACACTACAACACATGCTCAAGGTGACTATATAGGCTAACCACAACATAACACATCTGGCTTCGCGTCTCAACTTCAAGTGGCATAGAATCACCTGACCTGAACCCTATGTAGTCACTTTCACCCAACGACACGGAATCACGAGATTCTGCCTCCTCAAATCATCTGACTCGCCGATTACGAAGCGCATCATTCGGCAAAAAAATAACTCGGGAGAAGCCGGTTTTACAAAAGCAATTCACGTTCACGTCACGTTATTAAAGACAAAACAGGAAATATATTCGCACAAAGATAGATTCTTGACATTGCGCCCTCGCTGGGTCCCTGTAAAAGAACGAGTCTTTACTTACGTAAAGGACTCGTAATCTGTGTTGAATGAGTAAGAGATATGGGATTCGAATCAACAGGATGATGAACTTATACTATCACATGCCGATATCCTCCTCCATCCCTAATTCACTTCATTCTTCCATTCTTTCATTCCAAACTTTTGTTTCCTTTAGGCCTGAATATATCTTCCCATCACAACGTAACATCAAATCTAAATCCGTCGGGATGTAATGTAAAGTATTGAATGTGAGAGCAAGACTTGCGTATCCGTAGGCTAACTGTCGGTGCTCTATTGCACATTCAAGTAGTTCAACCAAATCGTCGATTGACACAAACCAGCTGAGGAACAAGAGTTGACTTCTATCTAGTAGTTAGTACTGCCTCCCATAATAACTTGACCACTAAATTTAATTGTGTATCAACGAGGACAACGAACGAGAACCGCACATGTCCATATAGTCCTCCATCCCCAATTCACTCCGTTATCCCATTCCAAACCTTCGACGACGATGACGATCCTCGACTTAATCGGCCGGCGCCTTCCCGTTTCAAACGCTTTGCACTGCTTGTATTCCTGGTATTTTTGTTCTGGTTAGGCTACCAGATGCGGAGGTCTATGTGGGAGGGAAAGAGGAAGCCCAAAGTTATCCATGCATCTAGGTGTGTTCTTCACTCGCTGTTTCTAACTTAAGTCATTCAACTCCTTTAACATAGATACTCGAAATAGCATAAATTTCGACCCGCGGCGAGCCCCATTATCACAGAAACCCTGAAGGACGGACGAGTAAGGCTTCGAGGTGCATTGCCTGAACCTACCGAAGCCCCTAAACCCACTGTTAAGTCCAAGAAGAAGACGAGAACTGGAAAAGTTTCTGGGAAGAGGAAAGCTCGCCAAGCGAAGCGCAAGATGGCAACACCAGATAAGAGGATGTAATGTACGCCATGATGTTAATGTCACTTCACCCTCTTCTGTTCTTTGACCTTTTTCTTCATTTTGCATAGACATCAGATCCATTTGTTTTTATACTTTAATGGCATGGAATTTATCATTTTCAATGCTGAGCACTTCATCGAACAGCTACCCATATTTGTATTTCAAAATTTATCGTTTCTTCACAATGTCTCTCATGAGACATATTTCTATCCGCTGCTCGAAAGGCTCGAATGAAACATTTCAAGTGTGGCGATCTCTCTCAGAGTTCCAACCAGTGGTGAAAAGCCTGGATCGCTAACGAAGTCGATGTGCGCCTAAACGGTGTATATACGAACATAAGCCAATTGGAGCCACCTCACAAGGGTAAGAATCTGACCTTGGTGCTGTCCCACCCAATTGTGAGGTAAAATTTGTTCGAATCCTCCAGGGTTGGGCCCCATGTCACAGGAGCATACTTGGCATTCCCAGCGTCGATCTTTGTGGCCATGGTAGACAGGATGTTGTACAGATCCTCCTTGGTCTTGCCTTCGTTCAGCGTCATCCGCAGGATCTCGGTGGTGGGTGCGGTGAGAGCCGGAGTGAAGTCCTTGACGAAGTCGACGTGGGACGTTTTGCTCTCACCGACTTTTACTGATTCTATGATCTTGAGCCACTCGGCAAAAGAGGGCTGGCTGGTTAAAGCTTTATGGTGCTCTAGCGTCTCCCAGACTGCAGAGCACATCCAAACAATATTAGCCTGAGGTCTGCACGGCGGATTGTGAGTGTATCTTCTATGATGTTCCTTACCTATGAAGCTGTGGAATCGTTTTCTATCTTCCTCCGCTAAGCCTGAATGTATTCTGCAAGGATGCATTCAAAGAGGTATATGAACACAAGCTCTGTCTCAAGCAACGAATTATATCATACCCGATACAGCCATCTGACTTTGTAATTCCTTCAACGACTGGCTTGAAGATAGAGGGGTCCGCGATGTAGGCATCGGTGGCCTCCCACGAGGTTATTTCAACAATCGGCATGGTGTAATTATTTTTCGGCGTCACAATAGATGTGTGGTGCGTCCTGGAGCGAGTTTGGGTATCTTTGAGACTGTTAGGGCCCAGAAAAAATGATGGAGGGGATTCGAGACGATTCGAAACTCATAGGCTATAACAACTTATATACGCTGGAGAATGAGGCCGCATTAATGTCTTTCGGGCGGGAACAGAATTATGATGGAACAAAGCCGAAGTACCCATGATTGACATCCTACAGTCTTGAAAGAGTCGTACTCAGTGGCGCTGCTGAGAGGATTGGTCATGGGTCGAGCAATGTCTTATTCAGCCTATTACAAGGTCGATGAAAAGAATAGTAGGCGTGAAACGGCTCCCAGAGTGAGAGTGTCCTGGGTTATCAAGCCTAATCATAGCCATGAAGTTCACAGAAGCGGCTGACTGTTTAAGCGTCTGGAGCTGTTCAAGTTTTTAAAATAGACGCTACGACGTTCGATCACTTAGCCATCTATTTAAGACATCCAGACCTCGCGCTATTGCTGCTTGGCAGAATCGTCGTTAGTAACATTTACAGGAGGAGAAAATACTCAGTGGGACCCCTGATGAATACTGGAGAAAGACTTATCGGCGATGTGTGAACATTATCTGAGGCCGTAGTGTAGTCCTTTGCTCTAATATGGAAGGTGCCGGTCTAAATGGGGACGCAAAGAGGATACAAATACTGCATGGCCGGACAACTTACCACCAGACTGACGCAAGAGAATCAGTAAAAATACGGGGAGCAAATAACCATTGGTCACTAGGCACACAAATCAACTTTAAAGTCTCACAAGACTGGAAATATGATATATCTCAAAGATGGAGGCGCTCCTCAAGTCATTCAAGACCAACTGGAAGGAATCCTGGCTGCCAAAATCGTTATGCGTCTGACACAAATCATCAGAATTCTTGCGCATATAACTCGGATAAAACATACCTTTGAACTATCCCAGCCAACCATCAAAAAACCTAGACAAATCCTCTTTGACTTGACCCCACGTAACAGGCGCATACTTGGTATTCGCTGAGTCGGTCTGGGAGGCTATTTCTTCGAAGACACTGTAGATATACTCTCTCGATACATCGTCTTTCAAATTTGCAAGTACAACCTGAGTGGTGGGTGCCAACAAGGAAGGAGTAATGTCTTTATTGAACTCGACGTGGAAGACGTTTACACCTTTAGCTTGAGTCGTGACGACGACCTTGATTGCTTCGTGAAAGATTGGGAGCCTTGTGAAAGCCGTGTGGTGCTCCAATGACTCCCAAACTAATGTGAATTTATGAGGACTATATACCAAGGGATATCTCTGATCGTCTTACCTATGAGAAGATAGATCCTCTTTGGATCTTCTTCAGTCAGACCATAATACACTCTACAAAGCAATTGAGCTGGTAAATCTGAAAGCGTATGCGTATACCAAACTTACCCTAGACAGCCGTCGGCTTTTCTTACGATATCAAAAGGCTCTCTAAGAATAGCCTGGTCCTCCAGATAACGATCGGTGACTAGCCAAGTTCCAATTTCAACAACAGGCATGATTTAGTATGAAAATGTTTCGAAAGTGGAAGATGTGAGTCGAGTAAAGAGGATAGTCGTGGTAGTGGCAGTATTGAATATCGATGACGCGGTAGAAGCTAGGCTTTATACATTTATATGTACTCATATGCCATTTGTGATATAGCCTGAGGATGTACTCGCGAGGGAGCAATAGTCGTCAGTTTGGACCTCGCGCAAAATCGAAATGTGCGACCATGCTCAATTTGGCCAGGCAATAACGTTGTCAGCAAATTACCAATCTTTATTTCACAGATTACCAAGCTGTAAATTGGTCCAAATGCCATCAAAAACCATGACGAGCCATGCATCGCTTCGTTCTGGTTTGTCTTTCTGCACAACATAGTGTAGCCTGTAGAACATGATGTTGTGAGTATTAATGATCAACCCCTTATTTCATTAGCATAATGCTTGATAAAACAAGCAAAAAGCATATAAGGTGGATGAAAATAGTTTGTGTCCCAGTCTCTAGGCGGGGCAGTGAATCATTTCTCAACAGAGATCGTGGAAGAACACCTATCATTGTAACGATCCTGAATATTGAGAAGACCGGCTTTGTCGCATAGGACGAAGAACAATCGAAACTCAGTGCAGGGAGACAGGACATTCGACACCGTTGGTATTCTTGTTAGGGAGTGAATGGTACAGAGGAGGAATCGCAGTTCCTTGAGCATACGGCTGTATTAACTCTCATCTCTCGCAACATCTGCTTCGATAATACATTCAGATCCTCTCACAGGCCGTTAAGAACCCTGAACTCGGCTTGTACACCTAAGTTTTTTTTCCATAATACTCAGGAGCTCCGGATACGCTCTGATCGCTTTTTGTGGTAAATATGATCGGTCAAATATAGATAAGTGAAGAGCGCCCATGAGACATGCCCGAGAAGCGAAGACCCGACTGTTGACATGATTTCACCGACATTCCAGGAGCTTGCCCATGAGCTATAGTTTACGCAAGGTAAAGAAGTCATACAACTGGGAAACTCATTCGGTGAAATAACGATAGTGCATGAAAGGCTGCCGTGTGCGACAAGCCTCACTGAGGTGGAGTGACTTAAGGAAGCCTGGAAGGAAAGGACAAATGGGTCTTCGTTCGATGTGGTAAGAGACCTGACTACAATACAATAATATAAATACGTACCTTCGTTCGATGTGGTAAGAGACAAGGAACGAAGGTAAGGAAGGATAGAAAATTGTCTGTCGGAGTCAGGTGATGATCGAGAACCTTCGCGTGATCTCAGTCGCGCGGGCGGACGATGAGCAATGGGTAAGACAGGGGAAGGCCAGGCTTACAGTGCAACTAAGTAGGGGACCGTATTACTGCTCATGAATGCACACAAAGCAAAGAAATCGTTTGGATAAACCATGTTCTAGTAACAGTAGGGATACAATTCGGCACCTCTATGGGCATTTACATATATCTTTGTACACTAACCACCAATACCCGAGTATTAATAGACGGGGATACAATAATTAACTAAATGGTAAAAGGGGTTTCAACATCATCAGACATTGATTTTATGTGGGCGCTTAGGTTCAAAATTGGGCAGGGTGTTTCTTCGCTCAAAGACCATCGAACCAGGCGTTTGAATGCTCTGAAAGGCCATTCCTCAAATTCACAATAACTAAATGACTGTCTTATTTGACTCACCGCCTCAACAGATATAAAAACTCCTGAGAGAAGTTATAAGTTCACGGTCACAGTTGTCGCGTATTGAGGACTCACTTCATTGCTTTGTTCAAGAATGAAATTATTGAGCTGATTTTCCCAGACCTTGTTCAGCGATTCTCGTGCCTATGGAAGTAGAAAGTTTAATGTATGACTCGGAGTAGGTATCGTGGCACAGAGCGACTGTCTATGCCTCTTGATTACTTACGTTTAACGTACTCAGAAGTTGAATGGCATATATTTTTACCAATGCAGCTTCGGGCACCCAATTTCTAACCGTATCCGATTGAGAATATGCACATCGTGAAGCAAGTATCTCAATGACTCACAGTGCAATGTTCTGCCATAGGATTATCAGTCGACCTCGGAGGTAAATATTTCACATCTACCATGTCCTACTTACTGGAAGGCAGACAAGGAAGATCACGTCGGCAACAGCTAAGAAAGACCTGGCGGTGTACTTTGGTCAGAGATGGGCTACAAAAAGCACTTGACTTTACATTACGAAGCCAGTCTGAATTGTGACTGTTATTGGCAATTAGTAGGGCCTTATAAGGGTTAGAGTAAAGACTCGCACATATTATGATACGGCTAACGACCGCGTTAGATGACGGTAGTCCTGACTTGCGCTGCCACTTGAAATGATGATTCCTTGAGTAAGAAATCAGATGAGAAAGTTTAGACAAATTACCAGACTCCATGACAACGATCCTGCGATTAATATGTCTGCTACAGCAGCAGATATCAGCCACAAGAATACTGGGGGTATCTTTCGGGAGTCTTTGCATAGGCTCTGGCGATTGCAACTCCGATCCCAGTCCACAAGCCTCCAGCTGTATGGTTATTAGAAAGACGATAACCTATAGGTAGAATTTTATATACCGAAGGACATGGCCGCCAAGCAGCATATAAGCGCTGGAATCCAGATAGAGTCTTGAAGGTTACGAATTCGCCATGCAAGAAATACTTGTATAGGTGTTGATATTGCGACCTAGTAGTACGATCAGCGAAAGCAACAGTGACATACACTCTGACCCTTCTTGCTAAATTTACATACCATTGTGATTGATTCTTAATTAGAGATTTAATTATTGCTTATTGGGCGCGACATGAGAAAACGAACTCACGTGCAGGGAGAGCTATCCAGCTCGAAGTCAGTCTACTGCGGCCAGCATATCACTAAACGAAGAAACGTACCTCTTGGGTATAGATGTGTCACCGATAACTTCCCTGTCGTTATTTAAGGTGAGTTGTCCCTTTTCTTACTGAAACTATCTCATTGAAATCGAGCATACCAAAATCTAGGACGAGAGGCTCATAGATAATAAGCACTTCGCATACGGAATGAATTGTCTCAACGATGGCCAGATATAATACCTAATAATTTATTTCAGTGAGCAAGTTCAGCACCGAAGAGCACTTCGAAAGCTCACGAGATATCTAATTAAACGAAGATCCCTAAGCAAGCCCACGTATTAACGTACAGTGCCCTAAAAATTAAAATAATAAGACCGACTTTGGAGTTGTCGTGTAGTAATTGTACACCTAGAAATAACCTAAATGACAAGAACATATGGAATTCTCTTGATGCCTTACCTGTGCCAACATAATCTGGGCCCCGCCATTATGTCAGCCGTGGATGGGAGTGGTATAGAAGCGACTGAATTACTCACCCCGTATAATATAAGACTGCAGGAAGAACCGATTTGCAAAGGTCCATATCTGTAGGCCAATACGTGATTAGAGGTAAGTCTAATGAAGAGGCGTCAAATACTCACATTTCCTGAATTTTGGCCAGGCCCTCCGAGCCAGAGGCAAGCTCGTCAACGTACCGCTTCATGGGACTTGGTAAAGGGTGAAGAAAGGTGAATAAAAATAAGTTCTAAGCACGGATTATATACAATCGGCTCATAGGGATGACCCGCTAAAGCTTCAACCCATTTGTGGTTCCGAGCGATTTAATACATATGTAGTGTCTCGTTTCAGCTGGTAGAAACTAAACTATAAATAGACAATTTTAAATATAGATTTTATGGGGATCAAATGCCACAGGGCAGCCTCCGATACCAAGCATAGGGAACGAGCAATGGACTGCATGGAATTACCGTATCTCACTCTGACATATGTCGGCTATATTTGGTCTCGCCGTTAGATACGGGCGGCAAGATGTTCCTCAATAAGACTGGATAAAGCTAATGTCAACACTCCAGTACTTTGGGCATCGATGGCCAGAGTACTTAGCACTCAAAATAGATGTTAGGGTGGCACATCCAAAGAGAATAGTGTATGCCGAGTATCTTGGGGTGCATATATTAAAAGAAGACGAGGAAATGCAGTTTGAACTTGTTCAAAATGCTTGGCCTGTGTTCGCAATTGCCTGAGGTCCATCAGTTGATTCGGTGACGCATTGGCGCCCGTGTCCTCTCAGATTCGACTGAGATGCCGGGATATTGGCACATACGTGGGATAATACACGTTAAAGGGTATTGAAACATTCTTTAGCATCACCGATAACAATGTGGATCAAAATCGGAGGAAGCTTGCTACTGGCAGGTTGGGAGTACTAGTCCCGGCAAAGGCCGTCACGCGGTGCTTGCGATTGACTAAATTTAATGTCATATCACCATCTTCATACTACATCGCAGTGAAGTATCGCAACTCTGTCTCCTATTGCTGAGCCTCGAGTGATCAAGAGAACAAGCTGGATATGAGGTGACATCCATCCGAGCTCATAAGCAGTGGTGCGATCTTTTGCAGCACTATGTATTAATGAAACATTTGAATGTAGAAGTCACAATATTCTATTAATTTCTATATCTTTTCGTCCTGATAACCAGAAGAAACATTTTAAAACCGAAGACATTGATATTGCCATAGCGAATGGAGAGTTTTCACAGAGGTTCACCTCTCAATTCGCACCATCCCTCTGTCGAGCTTTAAGCTCGGCTCAAAGTAGTCACCTTGTGCATTGCAATAAAGTCCCTGAAACTCGAAAGATGAGTTAAAATTTACTTGTACCATACATGCATGGCTTCTGTATTCTGTGATAGAATTAAGACTCTCTCACACGGTAGGGTGTTTCATGATGGCGATTTTCAGTCGCTTTTGGGCCGCTTTTGACGGCAATTTTCGTCTCGCTTTTCAAGTATGCAAAAGCTGCTTTCACCCTGCCTTCACCTCGCTTTTTCCCTGCTTTTGACTCGCTTGTGAAATACCATGTATTGGATAATATATCGCCAACTTGCGGCTGTCTTTCAACAACCTTGGCTTTATCCCTCCTTCCACTATGGCTAAACATTCAGGGAGCAAATAAAACACAGACTTACCTTCAACCCCCAAAAGCTAAGACAAAGCCTCTCAAATAGGAGAAATTGATACAATTGCCAAGATAATAGTAGGCACATGCCATACATTCCGAATAAATCCTTGGTGGTTCCACGTTGGCCTCGATTTTGAGCTGCTTTTCACTCTGATTTTGAGAAAGGAGAGACGAAAATTGCCATCAAAGCGGCTCAAAAGCGACTGAAAATCACCATCGTGAAACACTCTAGTATGTCAGAGATAGTAGCAACATGAAAGCAGACATACAGCGGTCTTTTGTCCTAAAAGTTATCATATAGGCTTTAAAATGGGCCATTACCAGAAAAGTTTCATAACTGCCACAAAACATGCTCCAGTCGGAGACCGCCTTTAGCATTCGTGCAAAATAGACGAAAACTAGAACTTGTATTGCAGAGCCACCCGCATGCCCCTTGAGACTATGTCGTATTTGTTAGCTGGGGTCCATCCATTCCAATATCCTAACTAAATGTCAGAACGTGATGCATAGAACTGGCAAATTCTGAAGAAATGTACTTATTGAGCGTGGCAAAGCTTAGGTTAAGTTCCAAACTGCTTGAGTTCCGGCAGTGAATTGATGTCACTAGTGTGCACGCATTTTGTTGGAGAACGACATCAAACAAGTGGCTTGAATGAAGTTGAGAGCCTTTTAGTAGATCGCTTGGCACCCTTCGGCAGTCAATTCGAAGTTGATCATAATGTGAGCCTCCGACCAATCAAATCAAGACCCACAGGCTCCCGGTGTTGGCCGTGTGATTTAGAAATTACTGAGAGTCATCGCTCTTCCCTCTCAACTATTACAGACCATTACTAGATCTTTATTTCATATTCGCACATTTTGTTCTCGAAAATGGAATACCGACGCTTCCAAATTGTTACCGCCGTAGTACGAGGCTGGTGCTCAGTCACCCAATTGGTTTGGACTCTCGAGGACGCGTAGATAAGCTCGGTTATTTGCCATATGCAGGGTATGATATGCAGGGTATGA
This sequence comes from Psilocybe azurescens, assembly GCA_023853785.1. Lineage (NCBI taxonomy): Eukaryota > Fungi > Basidiomycota > Agaricomycetes > Agaricales > Agrocybaceae > Psilocybe > Psilocybe azurescens. Next base: position 16,085 of record JAJIRX010000125.1, on the reverse strand, counting down.
AACGAAATGTATAAGAGCCGCCGCCTTGTGCATTCCAATTTCCAATTCCACCCATTGTTCCTCCTGCAAGCCAGCATGTCGATTCAACTTGAAGAACGCCTCTTTATTGCAGGAAAGGTGTGTTTCTATACGAACTGTGACATTGTCTTGAACCATAGCGTGCTCATCACTTATGTTAGTTTGTTGAAGGAAGTGGTGAAAGATTGTCAGTAATCAACCCAGCAACGAAGGAGACAATCGCATCTGTGCACATCGCAGGGCCGAAAGAGGTCGATGCAGCTGTCGATGCAGCTGAGAAGGCCTGGCCTGCATGGGCTGACGGCGACCCCTCCACCCGGGCGAAAGCGATGCACAAGTTGGCCAACCTTGTTGAGGAGAATGTTGAAAGCCTTGCGCTGGCACAGACCATGGAAATGGGTAAACCGCTGGCTAAGTCCATGTACGTGTTACTTCTGACTGGGTGAAGGAAACGAATAGCTAAACTAAAATCTTATATTTACAGCATGGAGGTTTATGGTGTTGCATACGTCTATAGATATTTTGCGGGCGCGGCGTGAGTATCATATTCGTGATTTCTAGTCGCCGTACATGTATGCTTACTCAACCATGGCCTTCAGTGATAAAGTCCACGGAAAGACGAGTCTCAATGTTCCCGGGTTTCTTGGCTTGGAGATCAGGCAACCGTATGGTGTGACTGCGGGTATCATCCCATGGTAAGTGGATCATTCTTGAAATTTTCGCAAATTTTATTCCATGGTGGTGTCTAGGAACGGTCCGCTCATCATGGTAGCATGGAAAACTGCCCCTGCATGTACGTCAAAGTATATCGAAGGAGTGATAGAGTCTCATTCACAATTCAGTGGCCACTGGAAATGCCAGCATCATAAAGACGAGTGAGAAGTCCCCATTGAGCGCTCTCTTGTTTGCTTCGCTTATCGCAAAGGCCGGGTAAGCACCTCTGCAAATCTCCCACATCCAATCCATTATAACCAAAATTGTATATCAGAATTCCTGACGGGGTTCTGAGTATTCTAAGCGGCGCGAGAGAGACGGGAGAGCTGCTCGCATCGCATATGAAGATCCGCAAGATTTCGTTCACCGGGTCTCCTGTTGCAGGACGTGCCGTAGCACAGGCTGCAGCTCGCTCTAACCTCAAAACATGTACGCTCGAACTTGGAGGCAAAAGCCCCGTCATTGTCTTTAACGACTGTGACATTGAGGACGCAGTGACTAGGTATTGTCAATCATGCATAATATAATGTTACTCTGCTGTTGTTTCTAACGTATGGTGATGATGCCTGCTCAGGGTGTTGGGAGGTTTCAATCAAAATGCTGGTCAGATTTGCGTCGCTGGCACACGAGTATACGTCCAGGATGGTATATTCGATCAATTTGCACAGAAACTTGCAGCTAGCACCGAGAAGTATTCGATTGGGGATCCGTTACAACAAGCGACCTCCTCTGGGCCACAGGTCGATTCTCTTCAAGTAATTCATTCTATCCATTCACTTGGGTTCACGGTACTGATTCGTTCGCATTAAAAGCATAAGCGTATTTTAGATTATATAGAAATCGGCAAAAAGAAGGCGGGAAGATCCTGACTGGTGGCCTCGCAGGAGATGAAAGGGTACGTCGATAGTTTCAATCTCAATGAGTTGTGCAGGAATAAATGCCCTTATTCAATACTTCCCTTGATATAGGGGTACTATGTAAAACCCACAATCTTCACAGACGTCCAAGATCAAGCGACAATCAATCAGGAGGAAATCTTCGGCCCCGTCGTTATTCTGCACAAATTCTCCTCCTCCGAGGAAGTTCTAAAGAGGTGCGTGACGGCCGTCTCATCCTCGATAGGATAGGCGCAAGTCAAGTCCACTTAGTGACACATACTTAATCGATGCATGGCAACCAGGGCTAACGACACCGAATATGGTCTGGCTGCATAGTGAGTGAAACTGTGGCGCCACTAGCGTTTCGTTTCGGTCTGATTGTTTATCCTTGACCCCTCGTGACAGCGTATTCACCAAGGACATCTCTCGCGCGATTCGATTTGCCAAAGCCCTTGAAGCTGGTCAGGTTGGAGTGAACACGACGGGAATGCACATCCAGATCTCGCGTTTGGAGGGTGGAAAGGATCCGGTATCGGGCGTGACTTAGGGGACCATGGTATGTATTGTTGGACTATTGTACATAGTCTCGTCGGTTTCTTAGTATTGACCCACCCTCTTGCTAGCCATCGATGCCTACACCGAGGTCAAGACCATCTTTATTCGATAAAAATGATAGCTCGCAAGATCCAAATATTAGATAGGATAGCACCGGGATTGCGCCTTCGTCGATTCACAATTTCTGGTGTGTTTGGCAAGTCGTCTTATATATCCAGCGACACCGAACTCCGAGAAATACACGGAACTATTTTCCATTAAAAACCATGAATGAAACACTACTGAAAGGAAGTGCTGTCGGGTAGAGCCAGGTGACGACCTTAGGAATGGAGTCATCACTGACTTGAGACACAGAGGAACGAGATTAAATGCTAACCTTGCTAGTGTTGATGTCTTGACTCTTTACAGGTTGTGTCAGACTCTTCCCTGATCATAGCATAGGCAAGATCACGGTTATGTTGAAAGATATAAAGCATTCATAGTCAGTAACTGTGAGTACACTTTAGAGGGAAAGAAGAAAGCAATCACCACTCTTGAGCGAACCTGATGAACCTTCAGTATATAGCCTGCCAGACTTAGGACAACTGCAGAGAGTCATTGGTCAACGACAGGAGTCTGGATTGGTTGACATCTGATAACAAGGGGAAGAATTGGCAAGTCGTAAGTGATAATTGAACGGTATTGGCATGTTTATCGGTCGTTCTCGATAAGAAACTCCCTCCATCGACTTAGTAGTCAGCCATGCATACCAGTACAGAGTACACCTCGTTAACTAGGGCGGAAAACGCGCACGGTATTGTTCCACAACAATCATGCCATGCAGCGGTGAGCCATTCGTTGCAATGAGAAGGGACAATTCGGCGGCGAAATCAGGTCAATAACATGACGATAAGACCTAGGCCCACACCGACAGTAGATGACTGTTATCAGGGTGGGATGAATGGGTATTCGTTGCTGACAGCAAGGTACAGCGGTTGCAGTACCCGCGATGGATATATACGTACATCGAGGTACATCCAGGGTCGACTCGCTTCCAATGCGGGTTTCCTGCCCTTTATCTATGTCTCCGCCTTCGTCTTCAGTGCCAAGTGCAAGGATTACGATTGCTATGTAGTAAATTAAACGTCGAGTATGACGATGACCACGGCACAATGTCAATTCAATGCTCCCCCGCTTTCCCTTCCGGTTTACGCGTCTTGAAAAGACATCTGGATATCACGCCTTCTACGATTTCCTCCACATTCGCGAAAGCTTGTCTATATGACACTGACTGTAGCCTACGTCGTCCTAAATATCATACGTATTAGCCCAACCACACAAACGTCACTGGAAACAAACACAACGCACCAATAATCGCCCAGTTCCTCGTGCTAGGTATCCTCAACGTCTCACACTCCACCTCCCACCCACAATGCACGCTCAGACTCGCCAACCAAATCCGATACATCGAGTACGAGCTTTTATTGCTCCCATCCCCGCCCAAATTCAACCAGTCCGCGAAGTCAGGTGTCGGGAGGGGGTACGTCGGCGTGGACGACCGCTCGTACCGGATGTCGAACGCCCAGGAGCAGCACGGGATTGATATATATCCAGAGGCGTTGTAGAGGGTGGAGAGGACAGGAAGCCAGGGTGTGAGTTCGTCTGCGTGGTTCCCGACGATGAACACGCCAGGCGGGAAATATTCTGCGCTTGATGCGTCGGAGGCGCGCAGAGCGGTTGGATCGAAAGCGTGGACGCGCAAAGCAGATTGTGTTGCGTCTGTATAATGAGTCCAAGATGTACGAGCCCGAAGGTCGATGCCGTAGCCTTGATAGCCCTCGGAAATGAGGATATGAGTCAACAGCCCATTCCCGCATCTGTGGTGTAATACCATGAGCAAAGGAGAATATCTACGAGGGAGACAATATACGCACCCGATATCCAAGAACCCTCCTGGTGGTTTGGGCCACTTTCTCCACGGCTCTGCTGTATCTGAATCTGAGGAATCAACGGTGGCATCTGACTTGAAGGTATCCTTCCAGAGTAGGATTAAATATGTTGCTATCCCAATATCCTATACGGATCAGAATTCGAAGAGTGCACAGGACAAACGGATGGCGAACAGACTGACCTCGAACACATGTTTCAAAGGATCTGTGACCTCCTTCCACGTATTCACCAGATGTTTATGACGTTCTCTCATGACCAGATACAAATCCTGATACTCCTCCCGGGGAATCAAATAATCGTGTATAACCCGTTTCTTGTAATTTGTCATGGCGCCCCATCCGTACCGATGTAGAGTGTCGAGAAGAGCAAGACAGGTGCGATATAGTCTCGCGTTCGGATCCAGCAAAATTCCAGGTAGTGGTGCAACGTCAATCCTCAGCGCTGGGGGTCGGAGGCGATGTATCGAAATGCGAGGTGAGATACTGCAGGGTGATAATAGGGTAGGTCGGATCCATATTCCACGATCGGAGTTAGCAATAAAGTGTCAACTATCGTCGTGTCCTTGGTCGATGTCGATGTCGATTTACCATAGAGTGTACAGTACTGGTCGAGGGAAGGATCACGGCCTGGTCTTCGAGGAAGAAGCCTCCTGTGTATGCATCGGGTACTCTGGAAGCCATCGAATGTTGGAACAGATTCAGGTAAGCCCCCTGTGCTCTCCGAGATGACTTCTGACCGTAATATGAGGGTAGAATTGTATTCCGGATGGTGTATCAGTTGAGTTATCACGATTTCAAACTGATCTCAGTCATAAATGAGTAACTCTTTGCTGAAAATTCTATGACAATCAAACTCACAATTTCAACTGGAAAATCCGCTGCGCATGTTATCAAAGGTATCCATCCATCACCTGGCAGTTGAATTGACGAATCGCACTGGGTCGGCGTAAATTTTGGTCGCTGAATAGAAGTCATTCTGGAATCCATGTAGACAAAAGCGTTAAGATAATTACCGCCATGAAAGTGCGTGAATTCCGCACCTACTCCTCGGGGGTGCCAGGCAGACCGTTGCTTTCGGGCTTTTCAACGTTTATTTGAGTCCCAACAATTCCAAGGACCAAAAGTTGCAATTTGGTTTGAAAATCTGCTTACACGTGATAATTCGTTCATACCACGTGTTGAGCTTATACACGCGTCGCGTCTTGAAGTTGGTCCCCAAATAACAATTAGCATGTCCATAAATATAAATATAAATTGCATGGTTCATAAGGCGGAAAAGTAGAATTTCCGGTATCCGAAAATGATATCTCGTCACGTACCAAGCTTCGGAGAGCGATAGCTATCTCAGTAGTATTACGAATACTATAACCTCTATGAATACATGGGCGTTGATGCAGGTGTGCCGAATAAAGGGTCGCTCTGTCCCCATCGTTGACTCAAAGGAATATCCCTTTCTCCGAAGTATTTTATATAGAATAGAAACAGTGAATCTAACACGGTTCAGCGCTTCAATAAACATTCTATCATGGAACCCTATGACTAAATGTATTTCTGGGAGAATATGTACAGGAAAGTCTACACAGATAGCAGGAGTAAGACATGAGTTGTGTTAAGAGATTGAATATCTGGTTGCTATCTCTTCAACAAACTGCGAGAAGTTTTGCTACATGTTTGCCTGTCCTTCACAGAGAACCTGATTTTGAAGGTCAAGTAAAAGATGGCCCTCCAACACTCACTGTATCTACCCTTCATACACCACAGATTTCTCCGCCGACAACACTTGGGAGCCAAAGTCTATAGAAAACATTACTCGAGCTAATTTTAGGGAGAAGCGGGATTGCCAACTCGAAAAGACGAGACAGTCGTGGTAATAATAGTTTTATTTCAGAAGAACACCCTTAGACGTGTGTAGACATTATGCAGCTATCATGAACATATGATCTATTCTAGTATCATCAATAGGGTACAAGTGATGTCGCTTTAACACGGTGAAATTGTGAAAGCTCTTGGGATGTTTGTCATTAAATCGGCTTTGCGCTAATCGATGAATTGCAAGTTAGCAAACACAAGCAGCCGTGGTTAGTCAGCGAGAGATGACTGTTCGATGAACGGTCACACCCAGGTGGAAGAGGTTGCCCGTGACGACATATCATCCAGGTTTGGCAACTAATATCTCCTGCCTGGTACTTGTCCTACGAACACACTCATACATAGTATTATTATTAGAAGAAAAGCAATGTATCTATGGTTCGAACTTCGAATCTTCTGCGTCAATAGGAGCCTAAATGTATCTTCCACCAAGCCGCAAGTCGCGAATCGACTGGAATCGAGCGTGTGATAAAAATTCTGAACGCAGAGCTTTCCGAATCTGGTATATCTATCGCGCGCTCCTCCACTGCCGAGCCGTCTGGACCCACCTTAGCTTTCTGGAACCCTACAGTGTGCGCCTTTATCCAACCAATTGGTCATATTTCTCGCAAATTTCCAACCTACAATAGATGAATTGACGCCACCGTAATATACTTCACGTATTCTCCAACGCTGAGCAATGGACATTGGACGTGTGCCTAAGCTCAAACATTACAATCGACGCCTCTGATTGGGCAATGATGAGATTAGTCATATGGCTTCATTCCATTTTGGAAACAACATCCCACAAGAACCCACAAGAAGTGCTTATGACCTGACGGCAATCGCGATGTATATGAGATGATATAAAGTAGGGATTACAAGCACGCCAGAGAGCGACACATCCATCCATCACGAACACCGGTTCTAAAGTATCCCCTTCTTTACCAAACGCCCCCATGTGTTTCCCAAGCAAAAGCAGAAGGATAATTTCGCCGACAACAACAAAGATTCCAAATCGAAATCGACATCTGAATCGAAGACCAAATCCAGCAGTAACGGAGAGAAAGCCGAGACTACAAAAGCCCCAGCGACTTCTCCTGACGTTCATCAACAAGAAGCCCCTCAAGCCCCCTCATCATCATCAGAGCCTCCTGCAACACTACCTCAGATAGAAACAGTGTCGAACATGTCTCCTCCCAAAGTCGCGATTGTCATTTACACAATGTACGGGCATATTGCCAAAGGTGCGCTCCCACCTGGTATATCAATGACTAGACCATGGCCTCATCCATTTTTATCCAGTTGCCGAAGCCGAAAAAGCTGGTATTGAGAAGGCCGGTGGAAAGGCAAACATCTATCAGTATGCCCTTATCTCCTCGCATCATACCGCCCACTGACTTTAATCAACATCCTCCAGAGTCGCCGAGACCCTCCCCAGGAAGTCTTGACGAAGATGTACGCACCAGCTAAGCCTGATTATCCTATCATCACCCCCGATATTCTGGTCACCTACGATGCGTTCCTCCTCGGTGTTCCCACTCGTTACGGAAATATGCCCGCACAATGGAAGGTGTGTTATCTCCCAAACAAAGAGATGTTTTAATATAGACTTACTATCGTTCCACTGCGTATCAGGCGTTCTGGGATTCCACAGGCCAGCTCTGGGCAGGGGGCAAGCTCGCAGGGAAATACGCCGGCTTCTTTGTCTCCACTGCCGGGCTCGGAGGAGGACAGGAATCGACGGTCCTGGCGTCTTTGTCCACCTTGGCGCATCACGGTATCCTCTACGTACCATTCGGATACTCCCACGCTTTTGGCAAGTTGACGAACTTGGATGAGGTTCATGGCGGTGAGCAACATTCAAATTTCAATCTGCCAGCTATGCATGGAAGGGGTTCCAGGGCCTATATATCTTTCCCAACCTTCTTGGCTGTACAGGCTGCTGGCTTGGGAAAATCAAACCCTGATTCTGTCATTGATCATGCCAATCATGATGCGTATTTGATGGATTGTGGCTGATACAAATATATCATTGCTGCAGGTTCTCCCTGGGGTGCTGGAACATTTGCCTCGTCCAATGGCAGTCGCCAGCCAACCCCACTCGAGCTCGAGATCGCCGAAATTCAAGGCGAATCGTTTTATAAGACCGTCAGTAAAGTTAGCTTCTAGGATCGAATATCGATATATCTGAGAGACGGTACCCTACAACTGCTTCATGTATCTGCGAATTAGTAACTAGAGCATCATATTCATCATTATTTCTCTGTGCGCGACTCACTTCTACTCGGTCATGAGCTGTTGTGCTGGTACGTACTGTGATGATGGTGGTCGATAATCAATACCAGAAACGCGGCAAGACATAGTCGATAGTGGCAGAGCGGCGATTCCCATTGGCGCCATCGCAGAACGCGGCCGTCCATGTGTCCTCATTCGTGTTCATCTGGACAACCCTGGTCTACAACCCAACCGCGTGCTGGGACTGGAACACACTCCGATCGACGAAGCGGATCGGAGTGTTGTACTTTACAGGGCATTTCTGTGCATATCTCGTCGGAGGCTGCGGCACTCGCGATGTCGATTTATCTTAGGGAGAGGTATGCGTATGATGCTGAGGGTCCGTTTAGGCGTGCATTAACACCAATATGCAGCTTCCGCAGGAGGGCTGACTAGTGTTATCTTGGTACGTTAGATATTTTATCTTCAAGCCCTTGCTTCAATACGACCAGGCCTTGTACCAATATTTTCTTTGCACATCTATATAGGACTACAGAATACAAAGAAATGGAGCGCAGTCAGTTTCTGCTCAGGCGCTATTGCAAGGCTCATCACTACTACACCTGGCTCGGGATACGTTGGCGCTCGTGAGTACCCCTTACAACCTCCTCTACAATAAATTTTACTTGCAGCCGAATTGTTAATCAACGACAGTGGTTGCTCTGCTATACGGTGCGTTGGGCAGAGCCGGGCGTGACTTCGTCTCTCAAGTGCCTAAGGCTACGATGACTCCCACTCCCTCGACCTCAATGTAACTTAATTGCCCAGTTAAAGTCACGCCGTCTGGTCTTTCAAAGTTGTACACGGGATTTAATCCTCGTTCGTTTCCTTCTACATATTATCTCAACGCATGATATTTGGAGACTCCATTGGAAGTATTTTAACAGGCATCTTCGCCCAGGAACGCGTGGCTAATCTGTCGAGCTCTCCACCTGTCAGAGGTAGGTGGCTAGATCGGAACTGTGAGCTGGTCTGTCTGTAAGCCGGGGCGTCTGCTATACTCGTTTATCGTAACGGTAAGAATGTCCTATGCTGGAGTTCTTCATGTAAAGTTATGACATATCCGGCTATTTTTGTATGTTTGCTTCGTACTTTCGTTCGTTTGTTGTTCAGTTCATAATCCTACGAAGCATGGGCCTCGCCCCCTTCTCAACCTACGCGCATCAAAGAGACGAGGGGTTATGGGAGTCAGGAGCAGCAGCAGCAGAGGCCTGGTCCTTCGTCGTACATCCGAAATCACCAATTGCTTCTAAAGATCTATGTGTAGACATCGATATACGATCCTTCTGCTATCTATTTATGCAAGCCGTAGCCCACGATTCACGTCCAAAATTCAATATACATTCAATTCATGCCTTGTTCACGCCTTCTGCCCCTTTCCGCAGATCTGCTAGGAGGTCTTGCATTTTCGTTCGCAGCTTTTTCACCAGCTCGTCGTCGTCTGCAGACGGGGAAGGCTATATACACGATTAGCACACATGTCTTCTATCAATTCTTGCTAGTGTAAGGTCAGACGCGCCGGTTCGCAGTAAGTACTTACGATTTGATCGAGTAGATACTTCAACGTTTTTTTAGTATCATTAGGCCGTTAGCTTAAAGTTCGTCGTTTAGAAGGGAGATGATTGAGCGACTTACTTCGGCTTCATCGATTGTCTTGTTAAATCAAGCAACAATGCCATAGGTTAAGTTTTTAATTTCTTCAATCGGAAAGGGGAACATCAGGAAAGCAGGACAAATCCTATTTAGCAATACGACGTTTACAAACCTGTCACATCATTATAACACGCAGATATCAGCTCATAACCATATATCTATGACATATAATATTATTTTTGTAATATAAAGTAAATATAATATGATAAGTACATTATAACTAGATTGCAAGGTCATGTAAGATGTTAAACGGTTTATAGATTGGGTACAATATTGTTTCTGTAACGTAAAGCAAATATAATATGGCAAAGACAATATAATTAGATTGTAAAGTGGCTGCCAGGTTCACCAAAAAATCATAATATGCATGTCAGATGTTAGACAATTTATAACTCATCATCGTCCTTCAGCAGGGTTGTACGCAGGATATGAGATGGGCACAATATGGCATACAAATTATATTTAATTATCATAGTGAAATATCCTTGACATAGGCGTAAAATTTCCAAGTGAGCCGGGTGTGTAGGTCAACATAAATAGGCTACAGTGAGGCGTAGCCATAATCCTCTTCTCCTTCCTCTTCCTCATCACCACTGCAACCAAAATCATGGACCTCATCCCCATCGCTTTGGTCCCCACCTTCATCATCATCATCATTATCTTCATCGTTGTCGTCTTTGTCATCTTCTTCATCATCATCGTCGTTGTCGTCTTCATTTCCTTCCAGTTCCAGATCCTCATTCATGGCGCTACAGGGGTCGTCTTTGTCATCCTCTTCTTCCACTTCCATTTCCTCAGAGCTTGGGTCAATGGAATCAAATCCGGGTACTTCCTGCTGAGGGTATTCTTCAAATGACCGATGCCACCACCAAAGTAACGCATAATCATATCTCGATCAACAAAACTGAGAGTATTCAGCTGTTAGTAATACATCAAAGCAGGGACCACCTGACGTCCACTCACATGTTTACGTAGAAGTTTAACCAGTCTTCTTTATTGTCAGAATCAAGGCATCGAGCAATGCTACAGGGCCAAGGAAGGAGATCAGGACTCCGACCAGCTTCAAAGGCCGGAATCAAGTGACAACCGCGCACTACAATAGCAGGATCAACAAAACTGAAAGCAAATTCATCTGTGGATTCTACAAAGCCAATTTTGGGTAGGCGTGCTCGACGAAATCCTGAACGATAGCCGGGTTCCTCGCCAAACCAACGGACCCAAAGAAAATCCATGCGTTTGACGGTTTTGGCATCAGGAATCACTGGATTCTCAGCCCAAACGTTGGCATGGTAGACTCCAATGACTCTCGCATACCAGTAGGGTTCAGCACCTTCCTCGTTAATAGGAGAGCGCAGCATAATATCTGGGTGTGAATGAGGGCGGACAGTGTCCCACTGCAGCTGTAAGTCGTAGCTAGTGTAATAGATGCGGCATGTCTGAACAGAATAAATCTTGTTTCCGACAAAGCGTATGGAGTTGCGATCTAAATCCGTGAATTCTTCGTGCATGTCGGCATCAAATTCACGGCCGGTTAGTCGTCCTAATAAATGATCTTGAAGCTTCGGTAAAAATTTCTTCAAAGTCTCAGTAAGTCCATGAGTTATAAATCACAAAAGCGTTAATCGAGAAAACGTACATGATAAGCAGGGTCGCTCCTGTTATTGCGCAGGGTGCCACGGATATCCTGAGGGTGACTTTTAGACGGAGAGATATAGTATCTCAGCTCTGGGTCACCATCCGGTTGGTTGTTGACGTGACCTGTTGTTTTCTGCTTGGTATGGCCGTGAAGCCGCTTCATATCAAAGGCCAAACGAGCACGTTCAAGCCTTTTATAACGCTTAGCAATTTGGCTCTCGGCATTGCGCTTGTTTGTCGATCCATACATGCGCTTAACGACTTTATGAGCAAGTTCACCCTGTTGATTAAAAAGTAAGAATAAATAAAATACATAGAGAGAAATTACTGACGACTTGGGTTGAAAACCCATCCGTTCCACCAAAAGGCGGATAGCACGAACGTAGTCTCCGAGCGCATGCCATTTGTAAGTGAAGAGATTCAGGGTTTTGGATTTCTTGCTGGATGTATTACCTGCCACAGCTTTCTCCTTCCCTTGCCAGACATCTGGCGCCTCTGTCGTGCCCCTGCTTCCTTTGGGAGTTCGACTGTCGCAAAAGCGGACTGTGTGGTGTCCCTAAACTTCCGTGTTAACTTCCCAAGCTCTGTTGTAACCTGTTCAAGATGCTGTAGAGTACTCTCGGTATGTAGTCGAAGTTTTGCAAACGCATGCCATTCTGCTGTTCGGTATAAGAGCGTCATGAGGATTGAATTATATGGCTCTTGCAAAAGTCCTTCAAACACTGGAATACTGCACTAAAGAACAAGTTAGTACTCAACGTTTTCTTCTTTCATGCCAGAATTGCTGGTCTTACCTGTAATAGGTCCTCAAAATCAGCGCTGCGAAGTTTTCTTCATCTCTGAGGCATTTGTTGCAAATCGTCTGATTGTACTTGACCCAAACGTTGGTACACCCCGAAACCTTGTCGATGCGGAAAAGTTTATTAGTTTTCAATAGATAAAAATGCTGGAGTGGGCGTACCGTTGATCCAGCTTAGCAACCAAACTGCCGTCAGGGGCAACAGCATACAGAATTCGAATTAAGTGGGTAAAGAGCGCTTTCCAGACACCCAACTCAAACTCGTGCAAAAGATCAACAACAAGCATCCGCGGGATGTCAAAATCGCAGCCAATTTTATCAATAAAGGCATTCTAAGACCGAAACATGAAGCTCGAATAAATGAATATCAGGGAACTTGACTCACCAGTGTTGGGACAGAAGAAGTCACCTTGAGGAGCCGATTGACAGCGGTACCGGCGATGGCCACTGCAGACTTGTAGATGGCATTCCGAGCAATTTGAACGCTGTCTAAAAGGTATTTACGAGCCATTGTAAGTCGAGATTTAATGTCATTCTTTGTGCCCATCTGGTCAAATTTTGATTTCGAACGAGACACCAAGGGCACGGGCAAAGGCCTTTGTCTCGTATGGTGGCAAGCAAAACTCTGTCAAAAGGATTGATTAACTCAACAGTTCGTTGAAAGAAAGGAATCCACTTACTTCTCAGGATAATCTGCAGAATATGTAAAGAATCGGGGTATACCCGGCGCGAAATACCGTCAGCGCATTTGACTACCATTCCATATTTATATGCATGAACGAAATCTGTGTCTAGTAAAAATTTCCAGACACCATGCATAAGCTCTCGTCGGCAATGCGTTGTGAGGTCTTTTTTGCGTGCCCCATTTACTGCAGAAAGAGGCGGCAAAGTCCTGGAATGAATCAGGAAGAGAAGGAATATATGCGATGTGCTGGCAAGCACCCGAGTTTGGCTGTCCACGAATGTATTTCAAACATTCCAAAAAGTAGATAGATTGGCCAGAGCTTTGCGGTACCAAAGTTTGCAAGGTGAGTGCTGTCAGACCAGAACATGAGGGCAGCTACGACCTTCTCTAGCTTGCAATCCGGCTCATCAGGAGGAAGAGGAGCACGCTGCACGTTGTCATTTTCTTCAATGAAAACATCCGAGTTGTAGACCTCAGAGAATACCCGTTCTTCTTCACCACTTGGAGACCTATGCAATAATTTGAAAGGCAAGAAATGGAAGTGGGAAGCAAGGGGCGACGAGAATGCAGCTTGGATAACAGCGGTCAATTTCCGATAGAGCAATCCTGGAACAGAAAATGTGCCTGGCGGTTTGCTTTTGGTGCCCGAAGGAACTTCAATGTTGATGTTGGCCATTTGAAAAGAGTCGGAAAGGGGGAATTCTTCTCTGCGGCATCGCTCCTTTGATTCTCTCTCGCCGCGTTGAAACCTTTCAAATCTTCAAGCTTGAAATTGGGGTCAAGAAGAACATCGTTTACGAGACGGTTGACCTCGGAATCTGACTTGGTGTATGTGCCAGAGTCCTTCCAGTTCATAAGCATTTCAACTGATTCATTTCGATGGACAGGGGTTGGGGACGGTGGCGGCATGGACATAGGGTCAAGTTCTCCAACTTGGTGAAGCTCTTCTTCGGGAATAAAAGAGTCGGGATCAAAAGAAGGCCGGTAAAGGTATTCTCGCAGCAAGCCAAAAGAATTGGTGGCAGTCCGCAGTCGATTGCGCACAATCAAATGCAGGCGCGGCAACACTGCAGTTGACTGCTCATCTTGAGCGGCGGCAAAGGCTCAGGATTTATGTCCTCATATCGAGCAGGGAGCCGATAATTCTGCTTCAGTCTACCTGCCTGCGTAAATTGGGGAGGAGGGTGTGAAAAGACGAAGGTGGTGGGGGTGTCGAGGTTGCAAGAGGAGGCGGAGGCGAAGGTGGCGAGGGTTCGATAGCACTGAGATCTTGATCCATTGCCTGATCCTCCAAGTTATGGGGTACGACATTTCCTAAATGACTCGTACTCGATCCAGCAGTGGACACTTCCTAGATAAACCGTTATATTTATCGACTATAACAAAAAAAAAAAAAGAAAAAGCTTACTCCTGAAGTCGCAGAGCCCAAGCGCGCCTTGCGGTCTTTGAGTTTCGCTTGTTTAACCTTTGTTGAAGCGGCGGTTGTTTTTCGGCGTTGATTTGCCCCATCTTGATGTTTCAGAAAAGCTTTACATTTTGTCTGGTGTTGTGTGAGACCCCTAGCAGATATAGCACTGAATTGTTCTGGACAATGCTTGCACGGGAACATAAACGACACAGAGAAGGCGAATAGAAATAGCGATAGTGAGAAAGCGATAGCTATTCGCAGCTTTGCGCGACTGGGAGGATGTCTTGGCATATGAGAGAAGAGGGATACGATTCAAAGTATTGACAGCGCAACGCGAATATATAGAGCGGGTTGGCCCAACCCGCGCACAGCGTCATTAATTTTTGATGATATTTCTTTAGCCCTTGATTGGCTACTATGGCAAAGTGTTTAGACAAGTGGGGCCGTCGTTGCACCAGTAACGTCGGCCGACTAGTAGAGTGGAGCATTACTCGCTAACCGTCTCATGAGTTGTCGTAATGAGCCCTTCCTCCTGATGCGACCGAATTCGCAACATGTCGTATATAGCAAAAAGCCATGACAAAAAAATGAGAATTATGATGATGCGTCATTCTCATTCTTCTCCAACGGTGGCGACTGCGACTGCTGCGAATGTTTCGACACTGGCGGCGACCCCGACGAGCGGTGCATTAGCACATCCACCATCTTGCCCCTCCCACCTGGAACTACCGCTGAAGAAGGAGGCGACATCGACTGTGCTCCCGACTCTACGCGCATCTTGTCATCTCCAGTATGTGTAGGCGACGGCGCGCTCGATGCGGGGAAAGAGTTACGACGGGCGGTGGTGCGATTGATGATGTTTACTGTTGCTGCTGGACCCTGAGGCGTGCCCAGTGCCGATTGGACGCGAGGGCGGCAGCACAGCGGGCGACGATGGGCTGGGCGGGAAGGGCTCGCGCTCTGGCGAGTGCAACGCAAGCTGGGTGCGAAATGGTATGGGTGAAGGCCTTGTCGACGGTATAGGTTCGCCTACCAGAAGGCGAGGAGATCCTGCTTCATATCGATCCGCGAGCACTTGGAGTTGTTGTTGTCTTCTAGGTCGGGGCTGAGGCGCGCTTGAGGGCTACCTCTGGCTGGGAGGCGAAACATGGTTTGAGGACACCGAGTTGCGATGAGAAGGAGGAAGGCAAGTGAATGGGTCGCTTAATCGGCTATGTGATGAGATTGTAGGCGAGTGCGATGGACCGTCCACTCCAGAACTTGAACTCGTCGCAAGTCCAATAAGCAACAGCGATACATTTGTCATAAGTTTCTTGTCAAGAACACTTGAAGGCGGCCGCAGCGTAGCACTTGTTGGCGACGGCTGAATGGACCTCGACTATCCAGAGTGGGAGCTGTTCTCCGGATATCCAGGGCCCCTTGGGATAACACCTTGAAGTTGCCAGACATATTCGCAGTTGATCGTTCGGCAGAGAACATCTTCTGCCTATCCGCCCTCATCTTCCTTTCGCTTGTTGCCATTGACACACCTTCGTCTATCCTTCTTGGGAGCAGGCTCCTGCATCGACTGAGGAGACGACTGAGCAGAAAACTGGGGTGGAGGAGGCGGAGGCTGAGGAGTGTGTTGTTGAGGGGTCTGTGGTGGTTGCGACTGGTGAGCATGACCTTCTTCCCTGCTATCTTTGGT
>JAJIRX010000124.1:0-19516 GCA_023853785.1 Psilocybe azurescens | reverse complement strand
TGGAGAAGGGGTATCCTGATTCAAACAAGTTTGTCAGCTAGAGCTTATATGCATCAAGGATATGCAATGACCTATCAAGAACCTGTCTTGCTCGTGAACTTGAATTGAGAGCTGATGCAACCCGCTCTGCGATTGGGTTTGGAATTTGTACTGCATAATTTCCCAAAGGAGGGTCCATAATGTTCGATCCTTGTGCTCTTCCTGCCAATATTTGCGACTCGAGAATTGGAGTAAATGCAAGTACTGTTCCAAACAAGGAGCCTCTTATAGTCGCTGTATAGTCATTCCATGCTCTGAACGCATTCATGTACTGGTCCACGGTGCCGTTAAACGCAGAAGCGCCGAAAAGTTGCCCAAAGCCACGATCCGCACCAGCGCCTAGGATATTGTTGGCTTCGAGATAGCTAACGGCAGATAGCTGCTGAACCGTTGATGGAATTGACAAGAACTCTCCAAAGATGGCGGGAGGGAGTGCTGGTCCCCTGAAGAATAATGTCAGAATGTGACTGGGAACAATGTCGGTACCGTTTATGGTACTCGAGAATGCCATAAGAATGGCTAGTTAATGCCGTTAATGAGAACGCTCCTAATGCGCACTAGTTAAGAAGCACGTACACGCTCGAGGATCGCTGACAGTGCTGACGTATCTGTGTGTGGCGTTGATAAGCGCCTCGGCAGAAGAATTCGGGTACTACCATCACCATACGGTTATTGCAAATCAGTTTGTGCTTTGAAATAGCTACATAAAAGACCTACTAGGATGAGTCCACCAAACCAATCTTTGGAGGAGTTTGTTCCTGTGTGGATGGCCTGCACCTCATATCGGGTGACGATCCCAAAGCGGTTCGCTCCACCTTTTAGCGCGCGGAAGAGATCAGAGAATTGGTTTGTCGCATTGGCTGTTACGAGCTTCCCGGTAACCAAAACAACATCCAGTTCTACATAGGAGTCGGAGGAGAATCCATATTCTCCAGACAGATAGCTGAGTCCTCCGCCGAGGAGAAGACCTGTTCCCACATCACTAAATCAAAATTTTGAACGTCAATGTAAAAATAAGGACCAGCCATAAAAATAAAATCACCCCAGTCTTCCGCCTAAAGGTGCAACACCAAGGGGTTCCAGAGCCGACAATGCTTCTCCCCAGTGAATTCCTGGTTGCAAGGTGATAGTATCTCTTGTAGAATCATATGAAACGTTCTTCATGTGAGAAAAGAAGAAGAGAATGCCGTCCTGAACTCTAAAAGAATTGTCTAAGCACATGATTCCGCAGCAACAGACTCTCAAACGCGGACGCACGTATTCCACCCTGTCATTGCCGTATGTCCGCCTGCTTGAACGGCATAGTGTATCTTGTCGCGAAATATGGCCGCCATCGCGACTTGTACGTGCGACGACTGCTCAGGGTAGATGATGCATGTTGGCCTGTTTCCAGTGTTGAACAGACTCCAAGCATTTGACGCGCTTGCGAGATATTCCGCTCCGGAAAGTTGGACGATCTCCGGGCCTAGGCTGGTTTGAAGTAGAGTGCAGGTCCTTAAGGCACTTGTGTAAGTCCAATTCGCCGCCTGTGTTTGTCCAAAGGTGGTGTTAAGAATTCCAGCAGCAAACAGATAGAATCTGCTAAAGCGCATGGTGGGATGGTGGTGGTACTATTGCAAGAAATTCCAGGCGCTCGGAGGGAGAATCTGAAGGGCGTGTATGACGGACAGCATTCATAAAACGCACGCCCCGATGTACTTAGTGAAACTAAAAACTTTGATTAGGTGTTCCCGTCTCTAAAGGAGATAACTCGGACTGACCCGGGACATTTAAGTAACTCTCCTGGGACAGATAAAGCGTGAATTTTTATATCTGGTAGTCTTCTGCCTTCCGCGAGCATTGAGGGAATCCTGTTTGATTAAATTATAGGTCTTTAGTGTGGATACTGTTTCAAGATGTTTTGACGTGGTACCTCATGCCATTTCGTATTGCTCGTGAGCACCGCCAGCAGGCTTGCCTGCCTTGCGTAGGGTCGGAAACAAGTGCATCCCACTTGCGGGCGACAGTCATGGAGGGAACTATATTTAGATCGCCGTGAGTGCCATTAAGGCGGGTGTTATGTCCGTTCTTTTAGAAGTTGTGAAGTGGTCACCAAAGAACACATTGCATGGAAGTCTGTACTGTAAATACAACTCAAGATAGTCGGTGCCGAGCTTCCGCAAGTGTGCGCTTGTCAAAGAAGAAATGACATGCTGGCGCAACACAAGGATAGCAATCTCACAGCGTACTATGCAATCATGCAATCAAAATATTCACAAAGATACATCGTAATGGGATTTTGGGGTTGAAAGGCCTGAGAATCTGCTTTGAATGCATATCATAGATGTTCTCGAATTCCCTGGCAAAAACAGCTGTTGCGAACACCGCCGCTGTAGCCGCCGTAGCTGGCTAATAACGTTGGACCCAGTAATCCGATTACCACAAAGAGGGGTAAGCAGCATCTTCAACCGGCTAATTGTATAGCCTCTCAAGAATTCTCTCACCGAACCTTGATGATTTTACAAGGACTGGAGTAGCATCAGCAAGGTCAAGCAAGCAGGTTAGAATAATACATACCCGTACCTTTAAAGGAAGAAATTTGAGCTGTACCTTGATCCTGCCATTAATGATGCTGTGCGTAGAAATTGATGGACTTCAGGCACTTGGCAAGCTTTCGAGGTATCGTTGACCTACATAAACATTGCCACACGGCAGACAGCGCTGTGAATTTCTTTTGACAGGGCGGCCGGGACCGATCAGGTGCCTTGGAGTATGTATACCAGCGTGTGCCACAAATGTCTTCCCAGTTCGAAAGGGGAAAATCCATATGTTTGGATACATACCGCAGCCATTCCTTCGGCCATCTGGGATATTACTGGATGACGATGACAAGCATATGCACAATCTAGTAAAATAGATGTTAGGGGTGAATTCACAGATCTTGGAACTTATCTGAGCAGGAGATACACATATGACATTGCGGAGTTTGCTACGGCACGGTATGGGGTTTGAGCGGTATTCCAAATTTAACGCTGGAGACTGATTCCAGTTCAATTTCAACGTAAACTTGGTGGAAAAATGGTGCTTTTATGAGCAGAAGAATTCCTACTCCCGACTGGTCGGCGTTGAGTACTTTGATTGTGTTACTATGTTTCAGCTTCAAGTACGAATCCCATCAAGGACTGTTATGTGCAGCTATAGGCATTGGCTTGGAGTTTTGAAGTACTGTTTTGAGATGTGGTCACTGATCCAGGCTTGCAGAGACCTGCAACAAAATAACCGGGACTTTGAAAACGCGTTGTCTGTGGCCAAATAGTGGAACAAACAGACTTTGGTGAGGACTTAACGTGATATGAGCATGGTGGCGAGAAATCAGAAATTAACTTGTCCTGTTTCTTGTGAATTAAATGTCCGCGACTCCGCTTTAAGGTTAGCTCCTCACGTGTAAGTAACAAGCACAATGGTCATTGTCGTGACGTGACTAACGCGCTTTTGAACAAACAACGAGCTTGATGTCGAAGACGGTGCAGAATGCGTCGAGCTCACGAATCGGAACGCCGACCCCCATGACCCCCGTGAGGGCAATTACGTCCAAGATATCAACCAGATCTGCACCTTCAGTTCCCCCGCTACCCAAGCATACGAACCTCTGCTGAAGTCACTTTTCCAGCATAGACTCAAGTTTGTTTTGCTATTTACAGCAGCAGTCACTTGGTTCATCGATGGATTCTGGGCATGGTGGCAGCTAGGAAGTCCGAAAATATGGGAAATTCTCACCTTGCCATTGTCGCCGTGGATTGTGTTTCTTGCACTTAGTTGGATCACAGTGGCTCTACCCATTACCATGCTTCGCAAGGTTTTCTTACGAGGTACGTGTTGCTGAGGTTTGATAATGACACAGAGGCTGAAATGGAGCTCTTTAGCACAACGCTCTGGTGCTGCTTCGCCTTTAGATATCATCAAAATGTCGGCATCCCAAAATAGTATTAAGATTGCGTCGGCCGTATACTTTCTCTCTGCACTTTCAGCTCTTGTGATTCATACAGTCATGGCTTATTACTACGAACCGGATACTCGTGGAGACCCCAAACTATCACTATTCGTAAAATCCAAGTAGGTTTCGCGTGTACACCCTTCTAACTACGTATTGAATTATAATGTTCAGAAAGCATCCCTACTACCTCAATGGTCGTATTGTATTTATGCTGTTCGCTCAAGCTTCGACTGCATTGGCGTTCTCGCTACGGGGCGCAATGATAGATCGGTTTGCGTATCGATGGACCCAATCTGTAAGTGTAATTTTCTTTCTCTGTTGTTACTTGAACTCAATTTTAGCAATAGACGCAATCAGGCGACGCCCCGAAATTTCTTACCATTGCCATGGCCACTTTTGTCTCTGTGGTGTTTGCAACAATGGCCATCATCACAGCTGCGGTACTGCTTGCTTCAGCTCGCATCTCTCTTCCTATCCTCTACAAGATTCCATTGGTCTCATTGCTTCTTCGACCATTCACCGCTCATTTCCTCAAAGGGCAGTGGTCAGTCTTACTGCCGTTAACCCATGTCCCTCTACTGGTTAGGGCTTGGTTTTGGCCTTTACAACCTTCGTCAACTGGGAAATAGCTGATGCTCTGTTCGAGCACGTCATTTCAGAGGTAGCCCGTTCATTGGAAGCTTTTTTCTTCACGTATCTCACTATACAATTTTTTAGCCTGCACCAGTTTCCACCTTGACCGCCGACGCCAATACAACTGTTATTTCTGGTCTCAGTTCTGACGATAAGATTTTCAAATATTTTGCGTACTCAGAACTGAGGGATCTGGCCAAAGATCAATCAACCAGCGCTGCTGCACGAAGGACCGCTCTCTTCGGCGACCAACAGTCTGCACTAAATCTATGGAGCTTCCTCGTCAGAGAAAGTCTTCCCCTGCTAGAAAATGACTATCAAGTATTCCTTCGCCGAGGTCAACCAGCCCCACCTCCTCTTCCTCCAGCCCCGGTAACACCTAAGGTGACAATGAGCCCAAATATCGCGACGCCTACGCCACTTCTTCGACAAAGGATCTTCAAAACGGCCCCGGAGTCACCTGGTCAAGCTGCTTTGGATGCGTTGGCATCGGATGGCCCTATCGCTAAAGTTGTTGATGTGGGCGCGGACGCTGCACACATACCAGAGCTGTTCAGAAGTCTGGAGACTCAGGTCATATCGTCGCCGATCGCAGCAGAGGCCAAGAAAAATGTTGAAACCGCCGCCGGACTAGGAAGCCGCCTAAAAGGTCGCGTGGCTTCGGCAACAACTTCGATCTGGAACAGATATGCGCCTGAATCTCTAAAAGAAAGCGTGACAAGGATTGTAGCATGGAGCTCGAAGAAGAGATTGAGCAAGGAGGTTGAGGCTTCTTTGCCATTTAGAGAGTTGGATGTCGTCGTTGTTGAAGGTTGGGGTTTATCTTGATCTGGAAACAATATTCTGACCGATTGAATTTTTAGCGCTCTCCTACCTGATATGCGCTTCTTTGTCGGAGGATAGGTACGGAACTGTGCAAAGAGACATCCCCAAAGTTCTCGAATCCATGGTCTCATTCCTATCGGCCATCGAGGAGTATCAGATCAAGATCAGTGCTCTCCAAAAACCTGCACCACAAGCCCCTGTTTCTCGCCAAGAACAACAGGAATTCGAAGCACTTGCCATCGAAATTCAGAAGTCACACGAAGTCCTGGCGTTAGTGGGAGACGGTAGGAGTCCCTTTTATTTTCCGATTTGTGATTACTGGTTTTAAAATCAACATAGGGCTCAAAGAAGGTCTTGCGCGTATTGTCCGGACGTTCGGAGACAAGCTTCTGGCATTCAAGTTCCCCCCCAGAATTGCGCACAAACTTCAAGAGTTTCTTGATTATTCAACGTAGATATCCTAAGTAGCGTTTAGTAGATCATTTGGACAGTAAATTATTTGAACGATGATATCAGAAGTCAATATGGTACGTGAAGCTGATGCACTGCCTTTTGTGCCTTATAATCATGATCAAATGGCAGGGTTGATTGCTCGCACTGTGCCACACTGAGGCTAACAGTCAACTTCCATGGGTGCCAAAAACACGCAAGTGTGATGTCTTTGAAGCGGCTCGTTCGATCGACTGATGAAAAGCAGTAAATATATAGAAGTGTAATCAAGATGTCGTACTAATCCGTTGTGTAGAGTGTTCTAAAGGTTGTATAGCATGGACGTTATAGTTTCGTATGCTGGCATTATGTATAAGATGCGCAGCAGGTTGAACGTGTCATGAAGGACGAGAAAGGTTCGTCATCCGGTGGAAAGAACGAGGAAATCAGAGGGAGTCGATGAACTCTAAATTATGTTCATGACCGGCGATTTCTAAACCTCAATGTGAAATGTCTGGTGAGGAAGAGCTTAATCGACCAATAGAATCATAGAACAGACATTTGGGACTCACGACTTTCTGGTATCCAGTAGGAGCGTTACTTCCAGACCTTAGCTGAAGGATTCCCGGCCTGCTATTGGGACCGGGAGCTGATGCGTAGAACTCAGTTGCGACGGTGTCTAATGGGGTCGATTTCAGTACGAATTTTAATGAATAAAGGGAGGACGTTTCTAACTTCTGCTAGGGGCTGGGTTCACCCATGTTGCTGGACGCAGAAAGGTATTTTAGTACCAAAATGGAGAAGAGTTGTAGCGGCATGCGCTTACCGCTAAGTGTTTTGGTGTTAGAATTATATGTCCAGATCGAGGATTCGGAGTAAGCCTGGTCCAGGACAAACGCAAAAAATGAGCTCGACAATCCATCTTTTCACAGTCGAATGCATACAAATGAATTTCCGCCAATACTGTTTCCGACGATAGATGGAGCCGAACCAGGGTTTGCTGTATATTCTCGTTATATGGAATTCTAGAAAAATAGAATACTCCAATCTTACTTTCTTTTGTTGCCGTTAGGAGGTTATAAGTGGATCTAAAGTCTTGATCAATCCACATTTATAATGGATAAATGTAGCCATCACTCACCCCTGGAGCCTTACATTGGAACCGGCAAATCCAAGCTGAGGATATGCGCCACTAGCCGGCTAGAAATGGGTTCGAAAAGTTCTAATGAGCGGTCGTGTAGTGTGTAGTATGAAGAAGAACAAATGTACGACGAGTGTGACAGCAAGTTCGGAAGAAGTCGAGGTCGAAGTTGGTGCAACTCGGACCTTGAGATGGGAGGCGCTATTAGATCCCGAATTTATGTTGTACCTAATCAAAAAGGTCAAAATCAAGAGAGAAATAAAATGGTGCTCCATGAATACCTTCCCGATGTGTCTACAGAGCTTGACACATATCCAAGGACGGTTCCGCTTCCTGCTTTACGGACTAATATCCTTCCGTTAACACTGAATTGTAGATATTAGTATTTCAATGCACGGGGAACTAGGGAAAATATTTACGCCGGGAGAGGAGAGGCAATGGTTCTTGCTACCGAATCAAGTGAGCATAGGCAAGTTTTGCATAAAGTTATAACCAGTGGTTGTTCACATACCGACACGACTAGGTGTAAAAAATTGACGAGGTTTTAATGGGGTCAATCCTGCTGCCAACCGCTCTCCATTGGTACGAAACTCTTCAGATTTGGAAGATAGAAGACCGCTTCTTGCCTGGCTAAACGGAGAGCGAGCAGTGGCACCTGTGAGGAGTGCTGCAAGAAAGAAGAGAAATAAAGCGCTCAGACGTCCAACAGCCAACATATTGGGAGTAGAAAAGAAACCAGGGGTTTGCTCGACATATTTTTACAGCAAGGGGCTCTTTTTATTTTTCGGCTGATGTATCGTTCCCTACTTTTTCTTATCGATATCAAGGCCCAAGGGCTCATTCAGGTATATTGGATTTGGACTAGGAACGAGCGCGCTGCTGCGGCGGTTGATGGCGACTTGACTGATAATTCTGGTGTCGATAAGTTGTGTGCGTGCCCGCTGCCTACGGTGCACGCTTTAGCAAGCTAAATGTCTGTTGTAGCTGTATGAAAGCGCGCGTGTAGCCTCTCATATCGAGGTGGACGGGCAGAGAACGTTTGACAAGGGGTTTCAGGGAAGATATCTGAGTGCCAAGAATATTTTCGACCTTCCTTCGAGGACAGCCAAGCAGGTACCTATTGAAAGAATATCAAATGATTGAAAGATTAATCAGGAAGAAAAAGACAAACGGTGTACACACACCACAGAAAGATGAGCAAGTTGAGGCGCCTGTATACCGCTACTTCAAATGCTCACTTAATACGACCACACTCAAGCGCACTCTGATAGCTGAGCCAGTTACAAGCTACAAGGTAATAATGTCGACATCAAATACAGTAAATTGACAGATCAAACGGATCACAGGAACTTGATGGATTCCCGCGGTGAGAACCTAAAAATTTGAGTGTCCTCGAGGCTCCTCAGTGAGGAAGATTTGAGTCAGTCTATATACTCAGCTACACAGGGCTTGCATGAGTTAACTCTGTTAGCTTCCTGAGGCATACAAAAACTATGGTTTGAGGAGACTAATCGGACAGTGAATGTACCACTTTTCTCTCCACCACTGGCGGTTTATAAGAAACTGTAGTCGCTCTGGTATACCTTGTAGGTAGCTACATTCCTGCAGTATTGAATGTAAGTCTATATCTTACATTGTCACGATTCCGGCCACTGTCGTATTTGCCTCATCGCTTAGTAATAAAACTCATTGAATCGTCCGAGAACGTAGAAACGAAATGTGAGTCCAGCCACACTCTGGTATAAAGGGTGCGTCTGCTACTCTCATCCATTTCTCGGTTAACTAGTAGATGTATCCACTGCAGGATTACCGTAACATCTCAGTCTGCTGAAATCACGGATAGGTATGGGCGCTTAATCGATTAGATATTACCGAAATGATCATAATGTTTTGGGCTGTTATTGTTCGTCTTGGTGTATATCAGCATCGTTGCGTAGGTGGCACATTATTTCACCCCAGTCCGACTGATAATACCCAAGAGACACAGTATAAAGCATTGAAGTCAACATCATAGATATGTAGTCGTGAATATGGGTATTTTAAGCCCGTGCCAAGTCAAAGGGGATCATGATGTCATTATAGAATCCTATCAACGTAAAGTGAAAAATGGCAGCGCTACGTAAAGACGAAGAAATCTTAATCCGTACCTAGTGTAAAGTGAAAAAGACAAAAGAAGTTACAGATGTTCGGTGGTATCATGGCCTTTGGCACCTACAGTTAGCAGGCTGGTTTCATACTTGGTAAACGTTTCCATTTTACCGCTCGTAAATGGTTTCTAGATGAAATCTCTACGATGTACGTCTCACAGGAGCGTACATACCGAGGCGTACCGTCATTGTTGAACTCATGACTACGCCGCAGGCCACCTTACGGTGAATGTTTCCTTTTCGGTTAAGAAGTTTTGATCGATGACTGAACAAGGATGACAAGCGAAACTTGTTCGAAATTAAGAAACAAGAAATGGAATAGGAAATCAATAAGAAGAATGGGGGTTTCTCGGTGGACTTGTAGAAAAACTGATTTGTGGGTAC
The DNA here is from genome assembly GCA_023853785.1 of Psilocybe azurescens. Taxonomy (NCBI): domain Eukaryota; kingdom Fungi; phylum Basidiomycota; class Agaricomycetes; order Agaricales; family Agrocybaceae; genus Psilocybe; species Psilocybe azurescens. The sequence goes on along the minus strand of JAJIRX010000124.1, from coordinate 9,945 downwards.
CCAAACACCTAAAATTCGATGTTCGTAATTAGGAGCGACTTTTTAGACCAGTATACTTAACTGTAACTGTTGAATGACTGGTACAGTGGCAGTGGGTAATCGATCCGTACAAACGGCATGAGCATGTGTGCACTATAGATCTCGGGGAATTTTGAGGATTCGCGAATTCGAGAATCGAGTCGTACGTTGTCGTATGAGATTCGCAACCTATGGTAACCTATGGTACCCTATGTTTCGCTAAGCATCCTTAAACCGCGGAGGTGGAGCCTATAAAGACAGGAGATGATATTTTGAAAAGCTGTAGAGAATGGGATACTTTTTCTTCTAGAACATATAATCTTCGCCGCCTGCTTTGAATTATAGCTCAAGAATGGGTACATACAACTCAAAATGTTTGGTAGAGATAGAAATAAATTCTTGCTACAACGACTCTGTTGAAAATAATTCTGCTGAATAGTGAATGCTGAGCATATAACTAAAGCTGCTTGAGAAGATCGAAAACACCGATGCCATTTCCGCTGTTTTAAACAATTCAGCGATCTAGGAGTGTTTTATACTTCAAAAAGCTACGCTGAGCTGCGATTCGTGAGAATTAGCCTACAAAACGTCGAAATTAGATCACGGATGCCGAAACAGGGCGTCTTTTCAGTACTTAAGCCTCATACACTCCGGCGCACCACAAGGTTCGGGCCCTTCATACTACATAAAGCACGCTAACCTACGCTAACGCGTGCTTCAATTCCTGGAATAATCCTTTTAAGCGGAGCTTATTAATAACGAACGCGAGCCAAGCTGATCCAAGCCTCTTTGAGGACCAAGAGGGTTATTGTGCCCGTTGCCCAGAGCAGCAATTCAGGGGGCCGCAGGTAGTGTGTGAAGCTCAGTTGTCAACCCATATCATATAGATTCATCCTACCTAAGTCTTAAATTAAAAACTCTCCAAACATCCACTCAACTTCCCGAGTACACATGCCTCCGAAAAGATTTCTGCAAGTGCATAAAAGATGGTAAAGGTCTGAAGAGAGAAACCTAGCATTTGCGCAGATCAGATGGTGTAATATTCAAATAATATAGATTAAAACCTAACCGAGGGGGCGGGGAAGGGCACCCGCGTTGCATCAAAGTATCTTATTTACAAGTGGTAATTGATACATTTCCATCGGACAATTTCAATTTTCTGATATAGATTCTGTGTTGAAGTAACTTGAAGTCTGGGCCCAAGCGTGTCCAAACCAAACAGTATACTCTAACCTTATTATGCATGTTCTACGTCCAGTTATTATCACAGACTTTTGAGCGCTTAAGATTGAGCTACTTCAATGCGGCCTGGTGACCTCGGTATGTAGTACTCAAGACCCATCGAGCCAACTAAGCGATTAAGAAGTCATTACTGTTGAAACATCAAGCTTACTTTGTGCTACAAGGATTTTGTCATGATGTGTACTAGGGTGGCAAGTACGATGCATGCGGTCCCACAAAGGTACGTATATTTATGAAGTGAATTTCCTTGAGCGTACACGCGACAACCTACGTCCCCCTGTCTATGTATTAACAAAATTCATATCTTTCTCATTCATCGGTGATCGGTCTATGTATAAACGACCTCATACGACTCACAGACGCCGATGGCCAGGCACGGCTGCAGCCGCGTGAGCTCGGTACCGTTAAGTAGTGTAATATTCCTGTCCCCGTACCCCGAAAAATGGATCTGTGACATATACGATATTGCTCAGTTGTTGCAAAATACCTTTGCTCAGCTCATAGCTGAGAGGAGCTAGGCCACCATATCGTTTGTATATTATGAGTGGCATTTAATTTAAGTAGTGTTTTATGGTTTTTAGGGTGCAATCGAAGCTTTTGCGTTTTCTTGCGTATTCCAGTCAGAGCTATTGAAATTCAACACAATCACAGACATCTACTTTACTGCTTTTCGGCGGCCATATATGTAGGTGTAACTCAGACTGGATTACTTCCAGGCCGGACACGGAGGTCCGACAGATCACAGATTAACTCTGCCTGGTGCTTTTCCTTGGTTGTCTCCTGGGTGTACATTCAGGAATAGGATAGGGGCCTGTCGGAACTTTCCCGCTTAATGGAGATAATTTCTCACTTGAGGGGTCTTGTCCCGTCTTTCTTTCCTGAATTTCCTCTCGCTAAGAGATGGGCAGATTTCTTGGCTCGTCGACGTGAAATCTGCGAGGAAAAAGCTACATTGGAATGCTGGAGGGTTATGGAGAGGAGTGGGAGTGCATAGTTTCTGCATTTAAAATTTTTGTGAGAAACGGATCCAGAGGTTCATGCTTGCTTTAAAAATTTCGTAGATGTGTCCATTTATGGGTATTATGCCCACATTTGGGTGTTTAACAGGGTCCCGGGTCTCGACGTCAGTAACTCCAACGGTCACGGCTTGAGTTACCTGACGCTTTCATGGAAGGACTGTCAAGTGTCACTGGTCAGTCTGATTCTCCCATCTAGCCACCTTCAATATTCTCCTTGGAGAACAACATAGCTTTTGCACAAACCCTGTAAGAAACCCATCTTATCACAAGGAAAACATAACTCTTGTATAACACCCAATTAACACTTAGTAGTCTGTCATGTGGTACTAATGGACCCCAGGTGATCCCCCAGAATGCCCCAACGCTTCCTTCCCAGGAATGAGTGTCCACATGGGCCCCAGGAAGATCATCTTGACTTTCCTAGATCCGTTCCCAGATGCATATCCCGATGGATCAAAAACAGGCATGCAGGTCGAATGATCGCGTGCAAGCACTATGCATTTGGAATTAAGTGGAATTAATGTCTGCTGTGGGACGGGTTGTGACTTCGAATTGGGAAGCTAAATAAGAATGCATCTACGTCTTTTCATCCTCAGGATTTTTCCCTCCACCTATTTCCTCCCTCTGTCCTGCCCGTCGCATATCATCGCTTTTAGTTTTGACCACTATGTCCTCCACCGTTGCCCCTCTGCCAAAGGCTCGATTCCTCATTCTGACCTTGACCTGGTGCCTTGCGGTTATTTCATCCTCAGTTGGTCAGTGGATCGACTATCAAATCGATGTTGGAGTCGATACTGACCGTGCCCCTAACTTTTTGTAGGCCTTAATGCTTTGATCAAATCCAACCAAGATAAATCTAGGTTGAAGAAGCTCGCTCCACCTCCTTCAGTTGTTGAAATCAATACCACTGGTCAGTAATACCTTTCTATACTTTGGCACACTACTCATGAGCTAACGACTCTTCTTCCAATTTAACAGCCATTTACAATGCCGGAATCGTAGCGACCACAGCATCCCTCCTGATTGCTGTCATTCTCTCCAAATTCATTATCGCGCCTTTCCTCCCATTCACCAAATCCCTAGCCGCAAGGACTCTCCGAACCCAGTCTATCATCCTTATCCTCGCCTCATTATTCCTCTTGGGAAGCCTTATCCCCTTTATGATTTACTTCTCAACTGGCCAGGCAGACGTGAAGGCGTTCATTGGAACCGTTCAGCTTCCTGATTCCGCTGTCAAGGCTGTTGAGGCTCATTCGGGCTCGACAAGAATCTACAAAGATATTCCATACCGTAAGTGTCTCTGCATTGCTTGGATACCGATCACGATACCGATCAGTTTATTTTCTCAGTCAAACTTGTGGCCGTTATTCCATGGTTTACGCTCGTCCTTACATACATCTCTGCCGCCACACTCTGGATTGCGTCAAACAAGCAAAGGAAAATTGCAGTTACCGAACAAGAGCCTTCAAGCCCTTCAAAGGCTTCTATGAACGAGAAGGAGACTATTTCAGAGCATGAGAAGTCGAGCGTATAATTTTTCTCCATTATTCTTTCTTCCTTTCGCCTCATGTCGCCTCGTCTTTTCTCACAAAGACATTTGAGTTTCTATCCGCGCTTCCGCTCCCGCATTTCCCTTTGACGTCCATGCAATTTTCTGTCATGCTAATGTTTCCACCATCACGTATATGTTACGAATACCCCAATACCACCCAATCCGTATTGTTAATGAATATTTTCAATGAAATTGCATCTTCTCCATGGGTGTTGCTTAGACCGTCTGGTACAATCCGGTGTATTAACCAAAAATGGAAAGTTGACAGGCCGTACATGTAGGCTTCACCATATGCGTTCGCCTCCGCAGTTGTTCGGGCGCCACCATGTCACGGGGATTCATGGTGTCCGAGCAGACGAACGTCATTCTTGACGCCGATAGAGCGAAATACGCCACTACAATGAACCACGAAATGGTGCAAGGGGAGTCCATAGTCCGAATATTGAAGTACGGATACGTACTTCTCCAGAAGTACCGAAAGAAGATCCAAAAATAGACAATGAGATATTGCTAAAGATAGGCAGTTCATTTTTGTTTTCGGGCATGGTCTGCCAAAAGTCAACCTAGATTTGGATAATGCTCAAAGAATTCTAGACTTTAGAGCGTTGTATGTATTTTACCTGCATTTGAATGCCCATGCAATATGAACTATATAAATGGTATCATGTCAATTGGGCAGCATGCAAAGAACATGCGCCACACAAACAAGGTCTGTTATAATTAACTGACAGCATATACGTCGAGATCTCAGCCGGATCAAGTTACGCGTAGAGTGCTGACATTTCACATCAAGTTAAGCTAGAGGGTGGGTAATATGGAGGCACAGAAGCGGGAAAAATCGGAGTGCGATGTATGTCGCCTCCGTATCCTCAAGAATGCTACTTCCACCGGGTGCAAGTCGGAAGAGCCAGAAAATTTTCAAGATTCAAAATAAAAGATCATGTGTTAATTTTTCTTGTCAAGTACGTATTGCGAGAATATGACGACGGTCTATCGGAGTAAACAAGTACGACTTGGATCAAGACAAAGTTCTGAAGTTCTGAGGTTCAGTGGATCGAGCAAAATACCCCGAAGGATCGGCAGAAGCAGCACTGAAACCTGAAAAAATGCACTGTGCGAATAGGTACAGTCGCCTTCTTTCTTCCCAGATACACGTGTTCGAGCAAAGCTATCACGACGATCCCTGCTTCGACAGACAACCGTGGAATGTAACGGAGAGTGCAATTTCGTCGGAAACAAGGATATTTATACAGCATACGGTAAGATTTGAGTTTGAGACAGACATAAATAACGCACACGCGCGTGGGCTGTGGATGGATGGATGGACGGACGGATGAAAGCGCTTCTGCCAACAGATTCCAAGCTTATTTGTCGAATTTCGATCAGACACTGAGATCAGATCCCCATCAGAATGTTGGGTGCTATGTACATACTTTAGTAGTGAAAAAATTTGAGGTCCAGAGTGAGCAATTGTGTGTGCACTGTGGGTAGAGATCCGACTCTCGGGACAGCGGTTTGTGCGAGATTTATGCGATGGTGCAGCCTTCTTCGCCGAGTCCGGGGATTCCGCCTATCCCATCGAGGCCAGCTGGAAGGGGGCCCATGATCTCAGCGGGGAGAGCCATATGATTGCATCTGGAAACGGTTGTCAGCCTTAAGAGCTATGCAAAGGTACGAACGAGTAACAAAACGACTGAGAAATTTCAAACTTACCTCGCCCATGAGATCCACGATTTGTTTGTTGCATTCTGCATTGGCATCACTGTATCCTTCTTTATCGAACACGGTGAGAATTTGTCGAACACAGACCAGCTGGCTCTCATATCGTTTCCTGTCTTCGGCCGAGATTGGCGAGGGAGGTTTTTCGAGATATGAAGGGAACTGGACGGGATTGTTTTTATTATTAGGCAACTTCGTAGACGTTAATAACGGTGTTGGTCTTACCCCGTCGGCTAGCTCTTTTAACGGCTCGTAGAGTACGTCCTTGCTCATCAGCTGTCCCATCATGTTTTCGAGGAATCCCGCGAGTTCTTTGTCGTCTTCTCCACCCTCTCCCAAACCAAGATCGCCTAATGATTGCAGAAGGGCGTCCAACGATTCAGGATCGCCTGCAGGGCCAGCGGCTCCCGATGTAGAGCCTCCTAAGAAATCTCATCCATTTGATTTGAAGTCAAATGAAGATGGAAGAGAGAACGCACCAATTTCGTTTCACTCTCTTTCAACTTATCCATTGCCTGCTTTATTTTGTCCTGGAACCCACTACCTGGGGGAACTGCACCCGCGTCCGTTGCCTTTGATGATGACGATGATTCTTGTTTCACAAAGGGTTCTCCTCCTAGACTCGCAGTGTCTCCGATGTTCCCATCCATGCCCTCAACCAGCATCGCTTCCCAGGCAGCTTTGAATGCACGAGCTCTCTCGTCCTCCGTCGCATCTGATCCCGCCGCATCCCCGTCCGCCTTTGCCACTTCCCTGTGATCTCCCGCATCAGGCTCTCCATCCCCGCGCAAGCTCTTTGCGAAGTCTGACGAGAGCGCATCCTCATCTGCTTCGCTTGCTGGGTCTAGATTGCTGCCTGATCCGGGAATTGAAGGTGGAAATGCATCTACGCGTGTGTTGTTTCTGGGTCGCCCGTGAGTCGTTGCTGGGTTGGCGCTTGGAGGTGGGGTCAGTGGTGATTGTGATGTGTTTGGGTTGAACTGAGACAGAACATCTGGAAGTTAAGTGAATTAAATAGAAGGTAAGTTTGACATAGTCATGCACTAACCGTCGAGATCGTCGAGGTCGTCGTCTGGATCGGCAATCGTCTGCTTCTCGAGTGTGGGTTTAGATGTCGACATCTGTCTCGAAGTATGATGGGTAGATCTGAAGTAAAAATTGGGTATTCTAACAAAATTATCAATGAATATAGTTTCGTTTTGAGTTATAATAGCCTTTGTGGGGAATAATGCGTGTCGTTTACCAAGAAAGTCAGCGATTTGGAGAAATTTGAGGACGTTGCTCAGGGGCCTTTCACAGCAATTCCGGTCCGGCTACTTAAGGCACATGTGATAAAACAAAACCTGCTTTGAGAAATGGTATTTGTCTGTATAAACATAAATTCTTACCTCTAGGGGTGTAGAATAATGAACAATGAAGAATCGATATCGTAAAGGAGAGGTTGTGGACAGTTGTGGGCAGGACTTGGGCAATGGACTGACCGGTAGCCGGGGATAAACAAATTCATAATGGTTCAGACTCCGCAGCCAAATACCGTGAATGCGACGAGCATCGGTACCCTTCGTACCTTCTCAACATAGACTTTATTATAAAGCCCTCATAGCAGGGAGGTCCACCAATACACTTCAATGGAACTATGACTTAAATCCTTGCAGGCGCCTCCTACAGCAAAGAAAATTTTTCAATTAAACAATTCACTTCTTCAAGTTATCTACATTTTGTTTAAGTATGAACTAGGCAGTCTCAGGTTCGTTTTCTAATGGGATGGAGATGGAGTTCGGTCTTAATCTCATTGACTGGATTGTAGAGCGTGCCGTTGGTGTTCTGACATTTTAAATCTGAAGCCAGGTATCTTGCGATTGCGGATTCAACAAGTCGACAACGCACCCCACCGAATGGGGTAGATTAGGATAGCGCTGACAGGAAACTTTACCCGCCTCTGTCAAGCCATGCACCTACGATCTAACTTGTACCCCACAAGCAGCGAATGCAATGTCTTTAGACCTAGAAAGACGCCCAGTGCGCTTGGACAGCCAAGCGACAAAGATTGAAGGCCAGGAGGAACACGTATCCACGCACGAAGCCATATATTCGACGGAGAAGCACCCCAGATTCAGCTTCAGTCAGCTATCTATACATGACCATCCTTATAACCCTGTACGTGTATTTGACATCGCTGTACAATAGTAACACGCTAATATGTATATGTCATGGCAAGGCACCCCGACGGCAAAGTAGGATACCCAATTTGAAAGGGTCGTCTCCAATTCCGGGGTCACAGCCTGAACATCAAGAACAAGTACGTATTGTTTGCAACTTTGTCATACCCACATCCTAATTCGGCTTATGAACACAGTTTGGAGATGTGCCCTGGCATTGCAGCGACCCGCATCGGTATAATATCCCAAAGAAAGACGATTCCTGGATAAGATGCCACAATTTCGTCGAAAAGTACGACAATGAAATGTGCGATGCCTGGAAAGACGAGGTCGACAAGTTGCTCATCTTTGTTGGTCCATTTGTCTCGTTCTTTTCCCCCAACGCCATGTAACTGAATCGAACTGTAGGCTGGTTTGTTCTCAGCAACAGTAACAGCCTTTACGATAGAATCCTACAAATGGCTGTCAGAAGATACTGACGATGTGTCGGTTCGCCTCCTAGCTTTCATGGCGCAGCAAGTTTCCAATTCGACCACCCCTGTTCCACCCGGTCTACTTCCTACTCCTTTTTCAGTGGCCGCTTCCGATGTCCGAATTAACGCAGCGTGGTTTCTCAGCCTCACACTCGGCCTCACGACCGTGCTGGTCGGTATACTCTGCTTACAATGGCTGCGCGAGTTCCAACGAGATGCATCGCTTCCCCACAAAGACGCCGTCGCCCTTCGACAAATGCGATACGAAGGACTGTTGTATTGGCGGGTACCAGATATCCTGACCGCCCTGCCCATCCTTCTCCAAACATCTCTCATCCTCTTTTTGTCGGGCTCCTAGATTTGCTGTGGACACGAAATACGGCTGTAGCTGCCTGCGTAACGGCTGCAGTGGGTGTGGTCATGCTCTTCGTTGGCATCACAACCGCCCTTCCGGCTATGCAACATGCATTCACCAAAGATAAACATCTGCGAGTCCCGCAGTGCCCGTACAAATCCCCACAATCTTGGTTATTTTACCTTACAGGCCATACCCTTTTTGGATCTTCAGTTCCTTCAATCTTCCATGGGCAAAACTTGATGCGCCTCGCTTTCATCGGCTCCTCAAATCAGCGGGGATCTCAACTGGATGTCGTTCGATATGCGCTGGAGACAATTTCGGGATGCACAAGAAGTGGTCAGGGGCACTGCGCGGGTTTTTAAGGATTCAGACGATCTTGTACATGGCTTGCAGTGGATCAACTCGACGTTCTCTCAGAGCGTGGATGCCGTCTACCCTATCTACCACAACCTCGCCGACTTGGACATCGGTACAGCTGCCACGACCATATCGGGTTTCTACCTAGATGGCCAAATCGACAACGCTACTATGCGAGTGATGTTGGATGATCGATTCTCTCCTACGGATCCTCAGAAACGCGATATCATCTCCGCTTACTACCTTCATCTCCATCAAGATACTCATCCCGTCCTCAAGACAGCGTTTGTTGAATCTGTTATCAGGATTCTCAACTCTCAAGAGGTGCCACAGCCATTCTACGACTGGCTCTCCGAGATTTTGCAAGACCTCGCTTCGACATCACCCTCATCGTCCAGTCCTTCTTCATACACTCTCCTTAACCCAGAAATCACCATCCAGATCTTACTCTGCGTTAAAACGATTTTACCACGTAAATATGGGCTGCAGATCCACGACATCGTGGTGGCGTGGGCCCTCCTCCATCGCTTGATCTTACCAGCACTCACGGCCGCCTCTCAAGACGAGCGCAGTGGAATTGGCATCAGTGTGAACGTCGACCACCTCAAATTAGCGTGTGGAATGTTTGAGGAATTCAGACAATGGTTGACGCGCGGGAAAGAAATCGGTCGGCTCGACAGGGTGAAGCTCTGCGCGGAAGGCATGCTGACGCTGTTTCCTCCGTCGGTGGACTTGGTGTGGTTGGAGAATATGTGTCCGGATATGGTCAAGGCTCGTTCGCTCGCCCGCGCATTGAAAGACCAGGTGGAGACGTTGGGCGGACCCTCGGCTGTGCTGCTTCGCGAACAGTGGTGGTTGGATTATTGGGAGGTTTATACTGAGAAGGATTGGCAGCGATTGTTGAACAGCTTTCACGAGGTTTCTGAGGATCAATGAGTATAGATTCCGGAAGACAGCATACCACAAGACGCTTCCTTTGCTGCGTCATATTCGTCGTTGACACCCATTCTATTGGCATCGGAACATTTCTGGCGACCATCGCTTGACT
>JAJIRX010000123.1:0-16676 GCA_023853785.1 Psilocybe azurescens | reverse complement strand
AACTAGTGCGCATTAGGAGCGTTCTCATTAACGGCATTAACTAGCCATTCTTATGGCATTCTCGAGTACCATAAACGGTACCGACATTGTTCCCAGTCACATTCTGACATTATTCTTCAGGGGACCAGCACTCCCTCCCGCCATCTTTGGAGAGTTCTTGTCAATTCCATCAACGGTTCAGCAGCTATCTGCCGTTAGCTATCTCGAAGCCAACAATATCCTAGGCGCTGGTGCGGATCGTGGCTTTGGGCAACTTTTCGGCGCTTCTGCGTTTAACGGCACCGTGGACCAGTACATGAATGCGTTCAGAGCATGGAATGACTATACAGCGACTATAAGAGGCTCCTTGTTTGGAACAGTACTTGCATTTACTCCAATTCTCGAGTCGCAAATATTGGCAGGAAGAGCACAAGGATCGAACATTATGGACCCTCCTTTGGGAAATTATGCAGCAGTACAAATTCAAACCCAATCGCAGAGCGGGTTGCATCAGCTCTCAATTCAAGTTCACGGAGCAAGACAGGTTCTTTTTGATAGGTCATTGCATATCCTTGATGCATATAAGCTCTCTAGCTGACAAACTTGTTTGAATCAGGATACCCCTTCTCCAGGCTTACCGTTGTATATAAATGAATGCGACGCACAACAAAATGTTTTTCCACATACGGCAGATACAATGAGCTTAGGAACACTTATGCAAAATATGATCCAACACGGTATGTGCTGAAGCGTTTCGTTTGATCCAACAAATCTAAACATTCTGTAGATTCAATGTGCGTTTCACAGATGGCCCGATAGGTCTATGAACACCAGCATGCCTATGGTATTGGATGTAATATATGGAATTTTCTGATTTATGGCTTATTTCTTGCTCCCAGTAATATTAGATTAACTTATTAGAAGTAGAAGATCTTTATTTGTGTGCTAAATTATATTTAACCCCCTCTCGTCCAATCACTGTCCGTTTTTATTATATCACCCACAGTGGCACTTGTTCTAGTCGACACTAAGGAGTCGAGATTCCTCTGCACCGTCTTTATCTCGACTGTAAGAAGCACTCAAATCTTCCGAGACACCCGAGGAACGCCCGTACAGATGCGAAAAGGAGGAGTCACCTTCCAAGTGTTCCGATGTGGTCCACATTATAACGTTCAGTTGGATCGGCGAATTCGCCCTTATATCCAGTCTGGTAGAAACTTCTTTCGGAAGATAGAAGGCAGGCTGCCAGTCTGGAATACAACGAGATCCGGTGTGTCAGCCATGATAAAGCTGGACTACCCTCCACAGTCCAGTCGCGTTCTTCAGACCCGTCAATTGCCCCTTATCGCCGTATTTTTCTCAACGACCATCAACCTACAGTATGCTCTCAATCTCTAAGTCTCCCCCTGCTTCGAAAACCATCATTCCAAAGACTCCCACCCGGCGATTTCTTTGCAAATTCGAGCAATTTAGACCCAATATGACTTTGGGAAAACGCTCACGCCATCTGGACTATCCCTCTACCAGTATACTTGACGCAGTCGGCCAAGAAGGGCTAGCGACTACTTCTTCCTCCGATGGTCTTGATTTAGATGCTTACTGGAAGGGGCAAGCACGGTGACTAGTACTGAGCTCGACAGCCTTACGTTCACTGGGCGCGTCAGCTCTATTCAGGTCGAGATGAATGCAGAGCGGTCCCGTCTTGCTTTCCAGCTACACGATCACCCGCTAGACGCCGTGGTAGTCACCACACTCCCGCGGTATCCCTTTGCTGCCACGAAGACTTGATAACTATGTCTCGTCAGCAACTGGTTGATGTGGCCATTCTCTTCAATGCCCACCTACCAAAACCATACAGATTGATCACTCGGATTGGGTCTCTGCAGCGCACATTCGGCACTGCATTGAAACTTTGGTTGGTCTCATACCGAACGTCCCTGGCGCGCCAAAGGCTGCAAAGTCCAGACCGCTTGAAAGGGCATACGTCGTTACCGATCTCTTCTCGGAAGACCCCACCCCGACATCGTTCCATCTCCTCCAACGAGCCCGTTAGCAGTACGTTACACAAGAAGACATGGTGTCTCCCACACGTCGAACTCGTCTGTTCTGTTAGAATCTTTGGAGGAAGAGGATGAAAGCCCCTTTCCTCAAAAAGAGGGCCTTGAAGAAGAGGAAGATCTCCGGTGCTTTGGATGTTCCTACGCGGTATGTCTGCGATACTGAAGGTGACGACATGGACATCACACCTATTCGACCACCGAGGTTATCCTCCAAGATGGATATGTCGTCGTCTCCAGACGTACATACGCCAGGCGGTGATACAGGGCTCTTGTCTCCTCTCTTGGCTAGATTGCAGAAGAGATCCAATCGGGTTTCGTACAAGAGCGCAGACAGTGCATTCTCTTCTAAGGCGCGACTTCGGTCAGGAGACCAGGAATAAATCGCTTTGGAAAGGATACCCGAGAGCAACAAGTCAACCACGCCATCGGAATGTACGAGATGGAGACTTCATTCCATAGCCTTGGGAATGACAATGGGCCTCGCATGGATATCCCGTTGGCCTGATCATAGATCCAAGTTCTTGTATAATTCGCCCTCTCGTCGTCTCGCTCCGAATTTACTTCCTTTTGTCTGACATGCGATTTATACACTGTTATTCAGTAAGATATACCATTAAAATGATACTTGATAATCCCGATATGTTTCATACCCCCTATATGTTTTGTAATACTTGATGAATATTTTCTTGAATATGAAAGAGCTGCGATGTAAAGTAGTTAATTTAGATCCATGAGATGATGTGATAATATAAACGCCTTACACATAATTTACGAGTGGCTTAAGCAGTGGAAGAGCAAAAAGCGAGAAAATAAATGGTGGGTTTCGAGTGAAAATTTTGGGGAAAACGGAAATCTAACGAAGGTCGCCAGGATGCGGATGGTGAGGATGGAAGTTTCTTGCTTCCGCCAAAACTAAGCCGTTATGATCTTGCAGAGTAATACCAAGACTTCCCAGTTTCGCAGGCCATCGTCCAGAATTCGAACATGAAGGTGAAATTGTTCAGCACTCGTTTTATCAAGAAGTTGGACGACCTTTAGATTTGGATTTTGGATAAAACCATGGGTAAGGCATCCTGTAAAAGTCGCTTCAAGCCAAAGTTTGATATCTGGGGGCGTTGAATCCGTATACCAAGGATTTCTAGCGATTCAGGGGCTATGAGAATCATCGCCAGAGATTGAATGAACGAGGGCCAAGTGCGCAAAATTACGTTGAGTCGTACCAGGTTGTGGCATGCGCTCTGTAATTGTGCAAAGATCGGTCCGAACTCGTTTGCAGCGACCATCGGAAGGAGTATTTCAGTAGGATAAGTGAACTGGATGGCCGTGAGCTGGTCCCCAAGGCGTTCAAATATAGTCAGCGGGATGGGGAAATTGTCCATCTCACAATCCAAACAACTGACGCTTGAAAGACCGATGTTTGTAAGATACATGGAGTCTGAGCCCTTGCGTAGCCATAGTATAGCAAGGGATGGAGAATCTTTAATGCATTCAACCGGACGTGATTCTGTGAGTCGACAGAGAAGGGCCCTCGAATGACCTCGAGCTTTTCGTGACGCTCGAGAAAAGTCGTCCAGCTCTTGATATCAGGCCGAAGGCAGTTGGTGTACCATATTATGGCCTTGAGGGATTCTCGACAAGACACGGAATTCAGTATGTGCGACGATTTATGTCTAAGATACCCATGTCCGGTGACTGAGAATGCCAGAATCTGAAGGCGGGGAAGGCAGGTGAGAAGCCCTGAGATTTTTGCAGATCTTCGGCGACGGATGTATCGTCGTGGCCATCATCGTGCATGGATATGTCCAGCCTTTTCGTCCACCATCCCAAGGTGCATCGTTGGTTATTGGATAGTTGTCTAGAAAGCGACAAGGCTTCACACAGCGAGGTCACGCCTCCTGCTTGGCCTAAATGAATATACTCGAATAGAACAGGGTGCGCCATAGTATGCCAAGATTTGTTGACTTTTGTCATACGACTTCGTGTGCTCTAATAAGTGGCTCTGCGATTAGTCGTATGTAAGTGATACAAGTCAGATCTCTAACCCACAAGTGATGTCCTGAGCGCCTTGGTTTCTTGTCTATCCATCGCACGAATGAAGTTAAAGGCCTTCGAAGACGACATATTGCAGTCATAAAGGCCTAATCCTGACTCCGCGGCGTGCTCAATAATCCTGATCCATACTTCGGTTGGAATATGTCTTAAGACAGGCCTGTCGCTTGGTGTTTTGTGGTAAAAGACTTTTGCCGACATTATTTATGGGCTAGTTCCTTGTACGTCTGTCGGTTAGGAATGTTGGAGTAATCCACAAACTGGTAGCAATGCATCCGACGAAGCATTAACAAATTGCAATTGACGAAAAGGAGAGACATACTAGTGAATTATTTTTGAGTGAATTTCAGGCAATGCGTAGATCAGATACCATTGGATGACTCAGTAGCTGTAGAGTCGAAGTCAACTACTACAAAATAGTAAAATTCGAGTTCCAGTTTCAACCTTTAAGTGTTGTGTGAGATCGATCAAGCACTGGCAAAACGTACGCTGTTGAAGATCGTTTCCATGCCCTCACGTGGAAATTTCCAAAAATAGCTACCACTGAAATCGCACTGAAGGTCAATCGAACTTAGAAATAACAGAAAGGTCTACGTTCAGACATGTTCCGAGAGGTAAGTTCAAGTAAGGATGGTTGCAAGAACATTTGCTATGGATAAACCAGTGTGTGACATGTATCAGAAGATTTTGCATTTTCCGAGCTTTCAGGGCAGCTCTGTAGGGCATTTGCTAAGTTTTTGGACATAGGTTTTTGGCTCATCGGTTTCCAGATTTTGGTGGTTGTTCTCACCGTCTTTTGGATCTAGAATCCCGGAAAACCAAAATGCAGATATGATAAGCTAAAACCCGCCCGTGATATTTATGTACTTTTATTGAAGTCTGCAATATTACACCACTGCCGGTGAATAATCTACTATGCTGAATAATTATAAAGTGGTAAATTATGATGATGATAGGTTGCAAATGATGATGAGTGATGAGGTATACAATGCGTTAACAAACAATCTATGGGTAAATCAGACTTTCGGAACATTTGAGGTTGGTGAACGACATGGAATGAAGCAGGATGGAACTCGAGAGTGTGGGGAATCTGAGCAATAAAGAAAAATAGAATGGCAAACGAGCGCATCAAGGCGTTCCTGTTTGCTTCTCCGATGCCTCGGCTTTCATTGCTGCCGCAATTTTCAGGTCCTAAAGAGTTGCTGCGTTAGAAAATGTCAAAAATCAAACCGTTATTAATACTCACAATGCATGGCGCGTATTTGCTGTGAGATCGGATCCTAGGGCCGTATTTATAGAAGAGGAAAGGAGATGGGACAAACAAGAGACCGATGAATCCGAGGAGCGTGCACGACCAGTTTACACCGAGCTATTACAGAATGTCAACACAAGGGGACATCTCTTGGTCGTAGAAAAGGACCCACTTTAGTGAACATCTGGACCGTGAATAAGGGAAAGCTGCAGCGACGGCAGACCGAACCATTGTGTTGGCTGCAAACGCGGAAGCGCTGTACATTCTGATTGAGGGCAAAAGAACGTCAGACAAACGCGGCACCATCTTCGTCACATTTAAAGACTCACAAATAGGTATCGATAACGTAGCTCTGCAATTAAAGCATAAGAAAAGAGATGCATATATCCGAGCTCGAAAAACTCACCAAGAATGACATAAATATCAAACTGATTCCGGTACCAACGAGGATGGTGCTGAGGCCAGGCACATACCATGGGATGCTGGAGTATTCGCCGGTCCAGCCCAACCAGAAAATGCCGACAACAAGTACGGGACTGCCTATCATGGCGCCGTAAAGTCGGTCTTCCGGTGGGGGAAGCCTTTCCATTTTTATGAGCTCCGGGTAATGTGCTGACGCCCAGAAGTTAATAAGGGATCCAATAGTTGTACCAATGCCGACGCCAATGAACATCAATCCGTCCTCTGCGATAGTGAAGCCGCGTCTTGCTACGAAGACGACGGGGAAGGCTTGGAACACTGCCGACGATGAAATTGGGTAAGTCTTGTACCTACTAAACACAGAGACAAGAACTCACAAGCATAGAGAAGACCGTATACAATAGACAAATAGACAGTGATAAGCATTAGGATAGGTTCACCCAAAAGCATCGAGAAAGGACGGAATAGAGTACGCTGTACGACGCCCTTGACAGACCAATCCTGCTTCTCGTGTTCGGCATAAAGGTCTTTGTTTGCCTCAGGGTCCTCTTTTCGTAGTCTCTGTGTTTTCTTTAGCAGAATTACAGGAGCGTATGTCTCCGGCATAACCGGAATCATGATAAGGGTGCAAACGCCGGCAAAGATGAACATGACCCAGAAGACCCATCTCCACGACGCTGGACTGTCAACGATACTGCACATAAAGAAAATATTGAGTTCTACATTCGGATATGATAGATAGGATAGGTGAAACGCACTATCCGGCAACAATGGGACCCATGACCGGACCAAGGAAGACGCTGGCAGTGTAAAGACTTGTTGCAGGACCACGTCCAACAGCCGACCAAATATCGGCGATGAGACCTCCTGCATTGTTCATAGGACCAACTGCAAAGAAGCCAGACAGGAATCGAGTGATGAGGAGAGTCGCCATGTTTTGCGCCAGAGCTTGACCGAGAATGCAAAGAGTATACGCGATCATAGCTCCAATAAATATTGGCCTCCGTCCTATGAGCTCACTCCCAGGGCCCCAGAATGACGGCTGAAATACGGATTTAATACGGGCTCGAAAAGAGTCCAAACGCGTTAACACATACCCCAAATACATATCCGAGAAGGAACACAGTTGTAATTAGATATGATACCTCTTTCGATGTATTGAATTCAGCCATGATTTTGTGTGAGGCAGATGATGGAGCAGATGAAGCAAATGTTCTGGGGATTGAAACGAAAATAAGGTTCCAAGCTCCAGTCCAGAATGATTAGAAACGTACACGTTAACGGTCATGATGATGCATGTCATGGTTATTATCCACTTCCGCTTCGTTGACCAGTTCTGTGGGTTCGATGGATCGTCGGGGCCGTCCCAGGTCACCATGTTTGGATCACGGTTTGGTATTGGCAGGGGCAAATTTTTGACGACCTCTTTGACCTCGACTACCTCAACTTTGCGAGGAACATCTTCTTCACCTTGAGCGGTGATTATAGCAACATTTGAAGTTTCTTTTGACTTCAACTCCCCACTTTGATTGCGAGCATACGTAAGAGGCTCAGAGATAGTGAAAGAAGAGCGGGTAGAGTTGACCGCTGTTCCAGCGTCTGGAGGGGTTGGAGGATGAGACATGGAGCAGGACAAAGGGTCTTTTCGAAACAGCTAAAGGTCGGCTTACACCTTATTTTATAGTGCAAGTAATTTGCACGGATAAAAATCCGGGAATCGGGAAACAGATGGCCTGCATTGCGGTCTGGCTTGGATAAACATCGCGGTCACTCCCCTGTATGCGACACACTTATCCTGATGGCCGACCCCGATGCGCTTCATTTAGCATATGCCACGGGTTAGAAAACGTCATTTTGCATGGGTCATGTCACTATGTCGGCGTCCCTCCGAAGTCTGCAGATATATGAAGGTATAGTTGTCGAAATCAACGGATTATACGACATGAAAACGAAGGGGAGGCCTGAGGAAACAGGAACTGAACCTGCAAATTTGTTATCATGCCGATTAGCCGCCTGTACATTTTTCTGCCGGATTAGAGATTCTGAAACTTATGGAAGACATCCGAATGACTTACACATAACATGATAATACGAAAGGTGTAATCGTCAATTGAATTCTCAATAACGATCGACTGGAGGTGCTGCCTGGGAGCAAGAGATGCAGAGTCTGAGTGGGGCTAACGAGGGCGTCAAATCTGACATCAGTAGTAATTTGTTTGGGAAACCGGCTAACTTCATTGCCGGTCAACCTTTGTTAGAAATTTTTATAAATAGGTTGGTGTCAGCATGGACCATGGTTGGAGGATAGATACACGCCGGGTAAGGCTTTGAGCAGCAAATACACATCGATCCAACCAGAAATAATCCAAATGAGCAAGCTTGTTGCTCACCATCGCAAAACACGATTAACACGATCCCAACAACACCTTCGAAGCGGAGGTTATTTGGACCTATAAATATAACAGCTGTACATATTTCAAACTCGGAGCTCTACCTGCGGGCAGGCTTGGCAGGTCCTTGGCCGAAGGAACGCTACACATATATAGCCTATGTGTATGAGCCTACATGTCCTGTGTAATCGTCTTGTAATCGTCGGTAGACCTTCCGGGGAAACAACCGAATATCAGAGGAGCTGTCTGAAGCTGTCTAAAAATGCAGGGAAACGCAGGACAAGCAGATTGCAGAAGATATAGGCATTGACAGCATACGTAAAAAGCAATCTAAAGATAGGCTCGTCAAAGTATTTGCGTAAGTGGTCCGTGATAATACGCACATTGTAACACACGGAACACTTTCCAATTGAGTACTTGACTGAACAACACTATAATACACGGAATTCTTTCCGTCGGCTCTTTTGAGTTCTTGACTGAATGCAACTTACAAGGCACGCTTGTGGTGGCGAAAGATCAACGAAAGAGAGATCACTTCCTACGGTATCGACCTCCCTCACCCGCTGCTTCCTTCGCAACTTGCTCCTTCTTGCGTTCATGCATTGCTTTTGCCTTTTCATTGATATCACCCGCTTCTTGAGTATTAGGGAACCCAATATCCCAATATGCCGGAGGCGTGGCAGCACGCTCCCAGTTATGACGATGTCTAGATATCGCTTTCTTATGAGAGTCAATCTCGGACTGACGTCGTGCCGATCCGTGATCAGACGACGCAGGATGAGCTTGTCGGCGATCGTCTTCGGGTGACCACAATTGGGAATGTCGCGGGCAGGGCTTGACTGGCGTACTGGGAGGAGACCGCCACAGCGGCGGCTGCAGCCGACTTGGAAGAGGCCCGACGTTTTCGTAGTACTATAAATAGGCGTTAGGGGTTTGACGGGCGTTGACCATCAAGCCACAACAGCTTACCTCGCGACAGCATTCACAGTCTCCTGCGTTCATCTTCCGTCGTTCGTCTCTGTTTCTGACCACCTCGTCAAATTGAAAATCTTTTCCTCCATTCTGAGCAGGATCAATAGTATACAATGCATTGATAGTAGATCTGGACATGAACAATGAGTGGATGAGCAGAGTAGATATTAACGATTGACACGCACTGAGGTGGTTCTTCAGCCGCTTTACCATATCTGCCACGTCCCTTGAAGGCCGAATAGTCCTCCAACCGCTTCTGACCAAGGTTTCGAGCGGTAAGAGGGGTAGAAACCCCATTATCAGCTGCCCGCTCCTTGCCCTTCACGCTAGGCCTTGGGTCAGAATGCGAGTTCGAACTCCTCGAAATATCTGCCATAGCATATGAGACACGAGACAGCTCGTGACTGTTCTCGCTTAGTCTACGAAGCTTGTTTGGTCTTTCCGAATCACGATCCACTTGATGAAGTTGTAGTGATTCTCTGGCCCACATGGGCTGAGCGAGCTCCTTACTCCGCGCCACTGTCCGTCTAGGTGAGGTATAGTAGCCTGATGGCCGAGGTGGCAGGTTTGGGTTGAGTACACTGCTTGAAAGCACGCCGTTATGGTTAGACCCAGCCACAGCAGGTGTTGCTGGGATCTTATAAATGACGGTCTCCCCTGTTCGACTATCGGTCACTGCATGGGGAATCGCTGAAACAGACCATTAAACAGGTACTTGAGAAATTGCACACATCACATCATACCTTGCGAATCGTCTTCTGTATCAGAAGAGGATGGCATATTTGGCTTCGTCAATGGAGGGCTTGATTTACTAGTACTTAGGGTAGATCTAGCTTTATGATTAGCTGACTGTCAGAATATATCAATCGCGCACTCACGAGGGTTCCGCTTTGATGTGAATGGTATCTGGAATAGGTTGAAATGCAAGAGGCACGCGAGATATAGCAGACGACTGGGCATTAAACACTGTCGGCGAAGATGAAGGTACAGTCGTATTGACGATAGGTTTCAGGAGAGAGTTGCGAAGTGGTACAGTTGTAGTCGAGGTTTTCCTTACGGGAGACGGGGTGCAGAGTTTTCAGAGCCTAATCGGCGTTTTCTGGTTGTCGAAATGGGCGTATTTTGGTTCTCCTTATCAAAATCCTTCGCCTTACGAATCCGAGGGGAGTCTGGAACTGAAATACCGTTAGCAGGGTAGAATAAGACCCTCAAACAATAAATGCATGCCTGTGGTGGCACTTGTCCCTGAAAGCATCTCTACCAGTTTCACTCGATGCTCATCCATAAGTGACATCCGTCTCTGCCGCTCTTCTGGTGTTAGACCGGGCGCGTGCTCGTATTGGCGACTTGGTATATCTTCGGGGTGGTATTTAAGGTACACCTTTGCCACTTCTTAAAATCGGCCTGGTACCTATCATTCGCACGTTCTTTTGTGGAAACCAAATCATCGTAGCGTGCTGCGAGGTCTCTGCCTTGAATGTCAAACTATGTTATCGACGAAGGAGTAAAACACGTACGCCTTTTCCTTCAAAAGCCTGTTGTTCTCATGCTCAATCTTCTTGTACTTCTCTTCAACACTTGTCAATTTGTCTTGAATAATCTCCTTCTCCTTCTTCTGAGTAGTTATCTCTGCTTCAGCTTCGTCGAGACGGTCAAGGGTGTCTTTGAGTGTGAAGGAGTAGTCTAGCGAGTCGATCGCGACCTGCGCGTCGAAGACGTTGTTAAATCCCAGTGACCGAGCAAGACGTTCCCGGAGTTCCGGACATCAAAGGCGGTCTTCAAATGTTCGTCAAGGTTGCGTCTTTGCTTTTCAATCTTCGCTTCTAGAATCCTGATTTCGTTCTGATATTTGTCGTGGATTCCTTTGTCTCTGTCCCGCAAATAAGAGCTGGAATACGTCGAAGTCATGATAGTACAGTTGTTAAGCGCTTCTAGGGTTCATGACAGTATTCAGAGCGCCAGAAATGCCCAATGGTAGTAGGAAGAAAGTGAGTTCGTGGACGGTGGCGGGTATGATTTGGTAAGGACTACATTGTCACGAACGCGCTAAGGTAACGGTAATCATATATCAGGTGATCATGTTGTCGGGGTTTGAAGTCGTATGGAATGTGTATCTTCCTTTCGTTTTGCCTCTTTCCTCGTTTCTATTCTATCCACAAATCTACCTCGTTGCTCAGTATGAATGCCTTGGTAATATCATGGCTGTTTTTTTTAATTCGGACGATAAGTAATTTACAGATACTGAATGTTCGCCATCTGGCGAATCCCGAAGCTACACTGTAACCCTATCACTGGCTAGGCTTGGGCTAGGCTTGGGCTAGGCGGTGATTTTAATGTCTCACAGGTCCATTACGCGCCAGTCGGACTTACTCACACCACCGGATTTTAGTGGCGCGCCATGGTCATGGTCATGGTCATACTTGCCAAATTATGCCTCTTAAGCCTCGCTAAATGAGGCTCAGCCTACTTCACTTCTCCACGTTATCCTCAAGCGGGCATATTGACTAATATGTGTGTACATCGATCAACCTTGGACTGGTGGTGCAGTCTGTGCAGTAACACTTCATTATTGCGCATTCTGGTGGTATCAGACAGGTTTCCCGTCCTCTGACCACTTCAACATTATCCCATATACTCTTCATTCACCTTTCTCGCGCAGAAGTTTACAAAGCTTCCGCACCAGGAAATTTTCAGGAACTGCTCCTCGTATTTATACGACACCTGCTAGTCTCGTGAAGCTTTGTGATCAACCACAGTCTAAACTGGGCGTCTTAGCGAAAGACATGCCATTCGGCGAATGTTTTGTATTTATAACAACTACGACTGCTAACAAGCCACCTAGTCGCAATAGACCACATGCCACTTCATAGCCGCAGATTCTTGCGCATTTGCCTCTCTCGGCATGGATTTACTATTATATTTTCTGCGTGTATACCAACCTGACTATGGAAGGAAACCTTGCACCTTTCTCAGTCGTAACAAGCGCCTATGGCTAGATGCATTGGAAATCCGGAGATTGATTCTAGTGGTCATCAAAAACGCAGGAGTATGCAAAATTTTCAACCCACGACCTTCGGGCCACCCCATTTTTGTCCCAAAACAAACAGTGGAGGAGCCATAACCATGGTCTGTTTGAGGCAGAAAAATATCTCACTTCCATGAACTTCTGGAAGCTTCGCGTGTATACATGACGATGGATGTCTGAAAGTATTTAAACTCTCCATGGATCTATTTCACTCTTCAGCAGCCTTCCTGACTTGCCCATCCTCTTACTGAAACCCTGCATAACTCCAAACTTAACTAACAGATGCCATGCTCTTAACAAATACATCATCTTTTCTGATCGTACGTTAATATGCTGACGGGTATATAATCATTGAACTCATCTTATGTAGTCCATTCCCACATGGTACTCTTTCCGCCCGCCTCTTGCGGTCCAGAGTACCAATATGACATCACCTTCAGCCATCAATAAATACTACTTAATGTAGCTATTTCTCCCTGGCCAATTAATAAATACTCAACAGACGACAGCCCTAATGTCAAATCTGTTGAATCTACTAATTATTCAACCGGGTTGTCCAATACTGTATATTGCTGCAACTTTCAATCACTTGGGTCCAATTTTTTATGCGGTGGAGTTCTGTCACCCATTCATTAGTTTTTAATCTAAATCCCATTTTTAGGCCTTATTTTGAGCTCTCACTTGCTCCAGGATTTAACTTGATCTAATAGACCTGTGTTAATTTTGGCTCGGAGGTCTCAGAGGGTCAGAAATACATGTCTGATGTAGTGCATGACTCTCTCTGTAGCTAGCAATGCACCTATCTTTCTCGCTATATTCAACTCATAGTCTTCTTTAATGCTTCAACTGCGACTTGGCCTGGTGCTTAAAGCTGATAAGGGTATGATAGGGGTCATTCCCGTGACACAGACCTACGCTGTGGTAACATCAGATGACGTGACAATGACCTAAAATAACCAAGTTGTGACTAGTCTATGGAATAGGTTCCATGGTGAGAAGGATAGGTTGAGTTCTTTAAAGGAGATTCACGTAACGGGAGGTACTGATTAGGCATATCTGCCCGGTTGCGAAAGTATCGTACGAGCGTTTGTCAACAACGATATTACGCACCAAATGCAAGTTTATCATCGCCTTATATCGCAGTTTGAGGGTGCGAGAAACAGAATTTTCGAGAAAACACCACGTCTAGAGTTCTTGTTGGGGTGGAGCCTTTTCAGTTTTTAACAACGTCTGTCATAGATTAAGGACAAACCATCATATTGAATGCACAGTAACCGACTTGAAACCACGAATAAAGAACACCGAATGCTGAGTAGGAACTTGAGAGGTGGGAGTTCCCAGTCAAGGTTGATGTAACGTTTCTGCCTAAAATGGAACATGCCGGAATTGCACACGGCACAACCGTTGGACTATTTGTCCCGAGATAAGTCTGAACCAAGTCAGGCTTCGACGTTACAACTCTCAGATCGTCACACCCGTTACTCCAGTACATGTTTCCTGGGGCGGCCGTGGACTTATATAGTAGCGGAAAACCCAGACCGCTACAGTTGAACGACGTTAAGAATTATATAATTCATAGATCGATATTAGAAATCAAACCTGGTACCTAGCGACATCCGGCCATCATGCGGCAGAGCCAAATTTTGAGCAGTCCAGCCGTCCTCCTTTTCTCGCATACAAATCATAATGTTCTTCGACCTCAATGTTCCCATTCAAAAGGTCCAACAAAGAATAAACGCGTCAAAGAAGGGGAAACAACCACAGCAAGAAGCTACAATATCGTGGACACCCTCCGAAATTGTTGACATCGAAACGCGCATCGATCTGTTAGTCCACTGTGAGTGACTTTTATCTTTCGTGATGGCCTACTGAGCGATTTCAAGTAGGATACTCTGTGATTGGAATTTCGCAGACGGTGTACAAAAAGGTCGATCCGAAATCGCATGTCAATGTTCTGGATGGACTGCTCAGTCGACTTCGAACCCGACCGGGAATTGTGTACTTGAAACGGCTGAACATCGTGTTAGATTCAGAGAGTGAAAAAGGCTTCGGTCTGGTGAATTTTTGGTTGTCTTCGGAAGATAATATTATGCCTTATGATATTTTCTAGATCAACGCTAATGCCTCCTTATTCAATGGCTATGATCTCATTGCTCTTGTGCCCACAACACACAACACATTCTCTCTGGCGTGTCTGACGCATAGCATGCCCACACCGCTCACCGCCCATATCATCTCACTCCCTCTGACACTGCCCCGCCTCCCATATCATCTCAAACATACACTCATTCGCACCGCGTTGAAAAATGGCGCCGTCTTTGAGATCAACTACGTCGGGGCCCTCGGTGGGGAGAACGATCCAGTTCTCGTGGAAGCCAACGCGGCTGAGAGCGGTGCTGCTGCTAAGAGAAACTGGTGGGCAGCCACCCGTGAACTTGTCCGGGTGACGAAAGGCAAGGGACTCGTTATAAGCGGTGGTGTCGTATCTGAGGCGGATTTCCGACCACCGCGAGACATTGGCAATATGTAAGTCACTCGTCATCTCAATTACCGTTGAAGAAATCTAATTGTTTTTGTCGTCATAAGAATTGCTCTTCTTGGACTCTCACAAGATGCTGCCCATGATGCGTTAACAAAAACGCCCAAGTCGCTTATAATTCGTGCAGGTGTGTACTCCAATCACTACCACAGTTCGAGTTGCAATTTTGATTTTGATTCCTTACAGAAACGCGGAAAACATACAGAGCGGTACTGTCAGAACCAAAGGTTGTCTTCCCATCGCACTTGGTACCGACAGAAGTTCCAGACATGAAGTCATCTGATGATTCGCAAGAGCCCCAAGAGACCACGGACTCCAACACGCTCAAACGTCTGCGGGAAGATAGTGGACCTGGAGCATCACCTTCACCGCACTCATCGACAGGTGCAGCCAAGAAAAAGAAACGCAGGCCAAATAAGGAAGCGATCTGATCTCTTTCAATGTATTTCGTAACGACGAATCTGTACGCTGCGTGCAATCAAAGTATTGTTATGAAATGAAATTCATCTCAGAAAACTCTTACTAGCAGGCCTCTAGCCCAAAACTGACTGGCAACTCAAGGTTAAGCCGGTCTTCCAGCGCTGCGTGTTATATAGGCCATCCTGAAAGCTTTGGAGCTTTTATTTCCGCCGGTACTTGCACGTACCTGAGTACGTCTTTACCCCACCTTTATCGTGGACTTGATTTACTTGGCACGTTCTTCGATTACCTCTGCCTCACGATACCAGCGATAATCACGCCTGAACATTCTCAAAGCATAAATCACCCTTGAAATGCACAGCAACACCCACATATTAGGCAAACATTGGCTTCCCTGGGACATTTGGAATCTTCCAAGAGACTTCCGTCATCCTGGACAGAATGAATTTGGACCACGAGGTTTGTCGCAAATCCCAACGCCAGAGTGAATGATACTTGGAAGACTTCTTTTATTCCTCAATAGTTATTTCCATGATACCCGATCCTTATTAGGGATCACCCTGGAAGAAGGGTACTGATCAGGGCTGACAGGGAATGCCTCGAGGATGATCACGTACGACATGAACACTGTACGTTCCTAAGATTTTGGATACTCGAATACCGGTTAAGACCCATCCATTATGTCATAATGCTTTATATCACCGGCACGTAGTAGCAGTGAAGCGTGAATTTTTACTTGTTAACTTTGTCTGACAACACTGATTTTTCTTTTATGTTCAGAACCTTTTGCAGTAGCCATATTAGACCACGATCACTCCCGCTTTCCAAGGGACGATTCAATCCGTCAATTTGCTTTTAGAAGTTCCAGCCGGTCTGGCCGTCTGGCGGTAATCTCTAGCTGATAAGAACTCAAATTGTTAGGATCCTGGAGATGACCTACTTTGATCGCACACTTCATGGGCCGGTTGTATGAATTAAAGTATTATGGGCACATGAATTGGAGGTTATGGACTAGCTTAAAAAGGTCGCAAGTCTTTTGTTTTTCTCACAGATCCAGTGTCTCTGGACTTCTCTTGAGAAGCCCATTCAATCCAGGGGACGATTGTTTTCCTTGATGATGCAGTACGACATGCACTGCGGTTCTTTGAGTGTCCACCCTACTCAGTAAAGAGCGTCTTGTTCGCCGGCAGCATGTGTAAACTATGTAGATCCGTAGGAGCTCACCTGAAACTTTCATCGACGTAGCTCTGCACGAATGTTATCAGTTCCGTTATAGACCGGGCCGCCGAGTTATGCGTTCTTTTAAAAGGAGCACTTCTCTCTCCGCTTTTGATTGAGTTCTAGTACGTACGTACCTTGACCGTGTTTATTTTAGTCCGCAAGGCAGCCTTCCATGCAGGCCTTGGCATTCCACATGGACAATTACGTCCAAGTTTCATTTTCAATTGAATTCATCTGCAGATCCTGCACTTGCGATTCTGCTTCTTGACCAGTTTGCCCGCGTTTTCCTGGATGTGTGTCGTTTGAGGGTGTCACGAGACCACCACTAACCATAAATATCGCCGTCATT
>JAJIRX010000122.1:0-11617 GCA_023853785.1 Psilocybe azurescens | reverse complement strand
ATTCCCCTGAAACACTTAATAGCGAGGACACTATTCGTCTGACGCAAGCCGAGAGATTGCACTGTGCTGAGCAATTCGTTCGTCTTCTGATCTATCGCCACCGGTTCTCAGAGCTAGTGGCTGAAAGAACGAGCGGCCCTATCGCAGAAGAACAATCCGAAGCAGAACAAGGGGCTTTAATGGCTGCGCACAACTCGGCTCTGCAGATTGTCTCCGCTCATGTTCACATAGCAAAGAAGGGATTGATGACATATTGTGGGGCATTATTCTTAGACTCTTATTTTGTCTTTCTTGCGGAGCTCATTAGACCTTTGATAATTTTTAGACGGTGTCCACGTGATTCACCAACTGACCCAGGCCGGGAGAACTTTGGTCGCCATCCTCCTCTGTTGCAAGACGGACGCGCTTCAGCACCTGATACCGTCTGGTTTGGACGCTCTTCGGTCCTGTATAGGCCTTCTCCGACGGTTCAGCGGTCGCTATGTCTGTGGTCTCCGGTCAGGAGACCTGATGGAAGAATTCTGTCGTCGTGAGTCTTTTAATTTGAAATTTAATTGATGTAGAAGCTCCCTGTAGATCAGGAAATCGACTCATGCTTGTTGTAGTTACCAACATCCCTCTGGAAACAGCCCGCCAGGATGGACCCGCGAGCGCTACGCGACCGCCATGGATACGCCCCGTGCGCAAGAAAGCGCCCTCCATCGCGCGGTCCAACCAAAGCGGAGATTCGCCCTCTCACCATAGTAGCCCTGAGGCGTTCTCACCCTCAGATTTCTTCGCAGAGCCTGTCAAGTCTGCTGCTACATTTGTGTCAGGGCCTCCGGCTGCGTCGGCTGCCGCAGCGTCAAATTCAGTGGCGTCTCCACCCCAGTACACTGCCCAGCCGGTCCAGGCTAACAACTCGTCGTTCATGGATACATCTGGCGGGGGGATAGGGATGGACATGATGAGAGACGACTCCCACATGTATATGTCCCAGGAGATGATGGCGCTGTTTAATGATGGAGGTGTGGACGTGCAGCATCTTTTCTCGTCGGAGTTCATGCAGCCGCTCTCACCCCCAGCAAGCTCAACAGCAGCAGCAGCAGCAACAACAGCAGCAGCAACAACAACAACAGCAGCAGCAGCAGCAACAGCAGCATCCGGGAAACACGAACGATAGTAGTACACCTGGAGCGGGCTTTGCTGGCGCCAACTTTCTGAAGATGAGCGGGCTTGCTACCTCTCCATAGCAACTGCCTATCTCTAAAATACCCGTCGCGCTTATATCGGACAGTAGACTGTAAGCTTGTTTTTATTATTTCCTGCTTCATGTCCTACTTTTTCTATCTAGTTGCTGTTCCTGTCATGATATTACGTCGATGCTTTCTCTGCAAGTAAATACCTAAGTACCATCAAATTCGATAAACCTGTAATTATATTATTGTAAGTGTATGACTTATCTAGCTGTCATCTCAAAATTACTGTTGGAAAACGCCTTCTCTTGACCATTCAAAGGCCACTGGAAACACCGAGTTATTTGCCTCGGTTTTATGCAAGCTTAGGAGCTCTGGTTTTGGTGAAATAGACGCTATGTGTACGAGTCAAAAGTCTGAGGTCCATTTATCTGTGGGTGGGCCTTAGAGCTCATTGGTTTTAACTCAGAGTTAACGTTCCAATTCAGTTTACTAGAAGTATATCATGATCTAAGGAAGACAGGACTCAGAGGACTGCAACTCTCGGAGTACAAGATTTTTATTTCAACACGTGACCATGTAGACGCGTCGTGCCATAATGCGCGACGCGTCGAGTCTGGAAGAGAAATTTTTAATGCAGCTCACTGAGTTCAATCACCCTCGAAAGAGGTTAAATTACATACTATGCAAATGAGGATATGTTGCTCTACGGGCATTCCAATATGTCATTTTTAACTCCACTGTATCAGAATTAATTTGACCTTTGGTAATTCGCTGCTTCTCTTCGAACGTTATATAGAACTTCATTTAAGCATTATAGACTATAAGTCATTAGATACCTGGCTGAAATTTTTGAAGTGAGGTACTGGAAGAAAATATTTGTCTGATTGAGCTAGAACTGTTTTTGGAGGGTAATACACATCCTAGGTCGTACAGAAAAGTGTGCGTAAAGGAGACTTCTTTAATGAAACTGGAGTATTAAAACTCCAAATATCTAAAATTTTGCTCTGCCAATAGCCGGCATTAGCTGGCTAAATGAAATCTACCGTCGAATCGAAGGCAGTAGACCACGGAAAAACGTTAATCAACAAAAGAACAGTGAATAAAATGATCTGTACGTGAAAACGTTTAACCCATCACTGTTACTATAAAATGTCTACGCAAGAGGAACAGCCGTAATTAAATTTGCAAGTGGCATTTACAACAAACATATATCAGTGCTCATATGTCGGCAAAGTAGTACAAACCTGCTAATTATGGTGGTCCTATCTAGAATCGTAACTATCTATCATTGACGGGGTTATATTTGTCCCTACTATAATCGTTATTCATAGCTGCTACTATGATTCGACGTGAGATATGTTTATACGCTGGTCCCTCCTATTGTGAATACCCTTACAGAGCCCTACAGGAATCCCGTGCCATTCCACGACCAGTGGGAAGGAGAAATATCGGTGCCTCGTTAAGGTATTGTGAAGCTGGGCAGCCCGGTGAACAACCGCCTTGGATATTGTCTTCGCTACCATAGCGTTGCGCTCAGAGTCGAGTCAGTATCCAAAAGCTATTCTTTCAGTGTCCAACGACACCACGACCCTGGGAAATTGTTGTCCTGGCGTTGATCTTCTGGACTCGTGAGAATTGATGAGATCACTCACATCCAAATTGGGCGCCTCCTTTGTTGTAACGATGGAACTGGACGTTCATTTGAAATAGTATTGGCCATATCGTGACGAAATCGGTTGAACTGGGTTGCCTTTGGACGCCTTTCTCAATAGAATAGGCCTAACAGACCGCGCACTGGTGATCTCAAGCCCCGATTGTGTCCGCGGTTCTTTTTCATTTTTGTAATCCGAAGGGAAAGGCGATTAAGTCTGTTTATTGTTATCTTAGCGTTTGACATCAGGTGCGTGTGTATTCACTTGCCATCTAGTCCCGTTAAACAATAAGAAATCTGTAGGCAGCGACATCTCCCGATAGATCTACCGGATTAAGAGTTCGTCATCAATATACTGATTTCTTTTGTTCCAAGAGACAAAGAGGATATGCACTACATAATGCATGCGACCCGCATTGATAGTGCATTTACACGTCCTCTTTGACATCACATCTATCAGCATACCGACAATATGTATGCCTCTCATTTCAATCGTGATTCCACTACATCACCTATCAGCAAGCTGCCTGTTGAGCTCTTGTCTGAGATATTCACTCTGTGTGCTCTCCTGCAGGCCAACCAAGCTCAACTGTGGAGGATGAGGAGTGTTATTTGCCTGTTATCAACTCCGAGACGGTCCGGGCACCGTTCATACTATCGAGAGTAAATCGTCGCTGGAGGGACATCGTGCTCAGTCAATCTAGCCTATGGGCCAGCTTATGCATCACTGCCGAGTTGATTCAGGATTCCGACTGCACCTTTACGGGCGCCTCTCAGAAACTCTCCAGCTTAAACACCAGCCACATTACATCATGCCTT
The DNA here is from genome assembly GCA_023853785.1 of Psilocybe azurescens. NCBI lineage: Eukaryota > Fungi > Basidiomycota > Agaricomycetes > Agaricales > Agrocybaceae > Psilocybe > Psilocybe azurescens. Next base: position 7,969 of record JAJIRX010000122.1, on the reverse strand, counting down.
CAACGATCTCGGAGGGCTCCCTCAACATTCTCATTGACGTGAGGGATCCGGAGTGGAATTTTTCCGAGACTGGGTGCGTCGTATAGTCTTTGATTACAGTCTCTTTGACTAACATTTGCTACAGCGTTGGTCTTGATGATGCGGATAGCCCTCCTATTCCAACCTTATTTTCCTCCGACAACATGGCTATCGTCATGTCGCTCCTAGTCCCCCACCTTTCTCGATGGCGGCATCTGACAATCCTCACCGACACCTGGGTGTCCATGCACACAGCTCTCTCCGCGATCAACCCCGCCATAACTTCGTTAGGGGCTCCCTGTCTTGAGTCACTCACCCTGATGCGATGTAACGATTTTGTCAGCTTTTCCCCACAGTTCCAACCACAGGATCTGAAGGGTCCCACATTCATGTCGCGCTTCGGTCCTGAAGCATCGTCCCAGGACTTTGGTATCTTGCCTAAACTCAAGCAACTCTCCCTCCGAGGCGTGCATGTCGACTGGGACTCTCTCGCAGCGGCGATGAGAGCCTCAACAGTTGGCCTGACATCGCTAGAACTGGCATCACACTGTTCAGACGTCAGACCTTCGAATGATCAATTCCATGCAATCCTTCAATCCGTTCCCACACTCCGAAGACTTGTCATTACTGGTTCTGGGCCAGAAAGCCCAGACGATTTGGAGGATGCCCCTCTCGATCACGATCCTGTCCCACTACATCATCTACAAAATGTTACCATCGGCTATCGCACCGCTTTGGAAGGCCGAACTGTCCTTCAATTGCTCGACGCCCCAAACGTGAAGTCTCTGACTCTTGAGGATGCAACCTATCCTGGAGATCCCGAAGAAATAAACGGAGGAAGCCTGCTCGCTTACGTAGGATGCCGGAAATTCAAAGGCAACGACTCCGATTTCCGAGTCGAATATCCACCTCCTTTGGTCGCCGTCGACACTGGAAGCAAACAAAACTCGTGCATCCATCGCAGAAAATCCTCAGCAGTTCCTTCGTGCGAGGAATCCAACGCAGCCTTCCCACTACTCGAGAACGTCACCCTGAAATGCGTCAAATCGTCGCCTTGGCCACTGCGCACATTCTTCAACGCCCTTCCCAGGCTCCAGCATCTCGAATTGATCGGGATGTCGATGCAAGCCGTGCAGGCGCTTGTGCCCTTGCACCAGGCTCTCTGCCAACGTGCCCCTGTCCACAGCTCCGCTCGCTGTGCATTAGGAACTCTGAGCAATTGCAGGTTCGTGATCTGGACTTCATCATTGGGAACCTCGGCGCCGAGCGTCAGAGCAAAGGAGCTTGTGGGCTTCGCGAGGTTGACATCCATGTCGATGCCGCACGTGCGGCGTGCGTCGCCGCGTCTCCTGGCTCACCTGGAACACGGGTGAATATCTATAGCGACGATGAAGATGATAGCGACGACGATGAGGATTATATGAGCGAAGAAGATGCCATGGACATCGATCCTTTCAGCCCTGGAGGGGCCTTCAATGACCCTATCTTCGATCAATACTACTCAACTCAGGCCATCTCGCATTAGATAACTTGCTTCTTTCTCTTTTCTCTTTTCTCTTTCTTCGTTCATATGTTGTATTATGTAGAGCTTGGAGGGACTATGTAGATATCATGACTATTGTATATTTGCTGTATAGTACTAGGAATGTTGAAATGCAAGTGAAACACTGCCGCCTTTACCAAGCTTTTAACTGTTACGCACCGTCAAGACTTACGCGCTACCTGCGGCAAACCTTCAGCGACAATGAATGTTTTGTCGGTGTGTCGAGCCGTCTAAAAATAGATCACTTGAAAGATCTGCAGAGGGCAATTAAAAATCAATGCCTACGACAGGGATGATCCGACCGTGTTTTGAGCGTGTCCGTACTCGGTTTTAAACCAGCTGTCGGCACAAAGTTGGCACTGACAATTTTGATTCATTTCATTGGCTCACCCAACTCCAAGAACGTTAGTGTTAATCAATAATATCAGTGGTCTAACAGTCAAGAAGGTATCGGAGCATGTTTTAATCCCTTTAAGATTTTCGTTCATTTAATCATTAGGATCCAAACATTTCTGTGGTTGTGTCAGAACACAGTCGGGAGTGACGTCATTTGCAGAACTACAATACACTTCGTCCCGTAGAAAATACTTAAACCAGACGCACGCCGCTATACAATGAATATATAAATATCAAGCTTACTGCTATATGAACTACCAAGACTTACCGTATAGCTACATCCCACGCACACTGGAATCTGTCGTCGGACTAGCTCGACCATTTCACATTTTGCTCACTGGAGCCTCAGGCCATACAGAGATACCCTTTCCAGCCTTTGCGCATTCAAGCAGCACTCGTGTCTAACCTTACAAACCCCACCCGTCCGTGACAGTCTCGTTGACACCATTGCCACAGATCACAGAGTAGACCTTTTCCACATTCATTGTCTTCTACCTTTTAAAACCCACAGATATTCGCATACTATCACGAATACGTCAAGAGCGCTGGCGATGCAGATGCTCAGAAACCTTGGGCTCGTCAGATCGTTAGGGAAGTTACGCGCCATTCCATCAGCGAGGAACTTATTGTCTATCATCTGTTCGAGAAGTATATAAAGGTATTGTAAAACCTCTGACAGTCTGACAGAAAATGGAAAGGCGTCTGTACAAACTGGAACACCTCAACGCCAGGACGGAGGGGCATGCCACTCTGCTCAAAAATATCGTCTCAATAGCGGCCTATTCGGTGCGTTAGGGTGGGATCGATCGAATATTTTTGTTCGTTGGAAACTCGCTTCTGCTTTCGCAGATGCATCCTCTCCTAAGGCGTTTTGCAAAAGCGGCAAGTCGTGTTCTCTTTGCTCTCGATGTGCGCCTTAAAGGTGTCAATGCTGGCTGGTCCGACGTCTTTTCCTATTGATTAACTAAGTTCCCAAGCAGCGAGCAGAAGCAGTCCGTAAATTAGTAACTGTGTCCATTTGTAATAATTCAAATCGTAGCAAGGGACGATTATTCTCCTTATCATATCTTTGCATACATATCTTGGTATAGGAAACAGATATGCGTAAGACTCAGAGACCAGTAAGATCAACTGTATATATTGTATAGTACCTATAGGAAACAGATATGCGTAAGACTACGATACTGTGAGTATAGGTGTATTGAATGGTTAAAATAAGTAAGCTCACCTCAGAGACCAGTAAGATCAACTGAGGGAGGGGAAACTAACGAAGCGCTCTGTTATACGAGATGCGCTGAGTATCGTACGTATGCTACATGATACGAAAGAAAGCATGAAAATAAAAGAAGAAAGAGGTCCATGTGATGCGCGACCTATACGTCGCACACCACACTTCACATATCCTTGGTACAAATGGTATCCAGGTGGAACGCTTTAGCCAAGCGCGCCTTGATTATCCAACACTTGGTAGCTCCAGAAATTTCACTGTAGGCTGTTTATAACAAACTGTTACTCTTTGAGAGAAGTCAGGGACCATCATGAAATCAATTTTTTGTGCCCCAACGCTGGACGTCTGTGTGCTGAGCAATTACTAGACAATTAGCGCCCATGACAAGCGGCTGATGTCCAATAGTCATTGTCGAAAATTTTGACCAATACCAGGCACTATCTCCTGAATTCCAATTGGTGTTGAGTGAATTAGAGCTTCAAAATGCTTAATTTTGACTAATAATTTAGTTCAGCGCGTTAACAATAGTAAGCAAACTCTGTGTCACATGGCCGTGTGGCGAAATGGCATCGCGTCTGACTACGATCAGCGTGTTCACTTCCGATTACGAGATCTGTCATCAGGAGATTGTAGGTTCGAGACCTACCTCGGTCATCTTTTTGACTTTCTTCGACTAGAATATCTGCAGCCATGTTCGTTTACTTAGAACTTTGATACATATGTTTTAACTTTGGAAACAATAGAAAATGAAAGGTGTCTTTTTAATCACTCTTCTAGGTTACTTGTACTATTTACATAGGCATAGAGAATCTAATATTACGCTCGGTCTAATCCTCTAAATCCTTAGTGCCGCGTCGCTGTCAATGTCATTGCTTTTTGCTAGATTTTTGTGTGTAAGCTGATGAGGACATAACGGGCCAACTATTTGTTTGTATGCTCCGACGCGACTCGGGGTCCGGATCTGATATCTATCATTTATATTTCAATGCATTGATTGTGCGTGGCACAAAGCCTAAACCATCCTTTCACAGATACCACCATGACTGTCTCCAAACACGGCGGCCATCCGACTAGAGGTCGCTTTTACAGGCATGCGCGAACTGTGCTCATCGGCCTCGCGTCGTTGTACGTCTTGGCGGTCGTATTGGTCATGACACCTTTCATACAGACGCAGTGCGTAGCATACTAATTACTACTCGACTTCATGGCTCACACGAGACGAACATTCATAGTGTTTTGTATGCACACCACATCGACTTTTGGTGGTATAACAAGTTCGACCATCCTGAGAATTATGGGCTGGCTCGTGAGTCCGACGCGTTCTCTTGGAATGCAATAGGGTGTGCGTGACCGACTATATTGACTCATTTCATTTAGCTGGCAAGACCGTAAACCTCAAGGTGCAAAGCGCGGACAACACGACCCTTGGCGCGTGGTTCATCTTCGCCGACTCGTTCTACCGCCAGCTGCCCTATCCTCCGCCGCCCAACACCGATTTCTCCTTCCCGAGGCGTCAGCAGATACCCTTGGCGTTGCAGGCGCGGCCCACCATCCTCTTTCTGCACGGGAACACGGGAACGCGCGCGCTTCCGCTGCGCACCGTCGTGTACACGGCACTGACCGCGCGGCTCGATGCGAATATCCTAGCGATTGATTATAGAGGGTTTGGAGATAGCCCGGACACCCGAGCGTGCAGGGCGTGTCGATGGACGCGCGGGCAGGGTGGGACTATCTTATGAGCCAGGGAGCAAGCCCTGAGGATGTTCTGATTCTGGGACATAGTCTTGGAACGGCGATTGCTGGGCTGTTGGCTGCGGAGCTTGGAAGAGAGGGTGTGCATCCTCGAGGAACGGTGTTGATGTCGGTGCGTGTTGATAGTCCCTCGTGTGTGTTCAGCAATTTATTTTTCTCGTCTTGTTATAGCCATTCTCTTCTGTCCGCACTCTGATCGACCAGTATTATCTATTCGATTCCTACCTTTGCTCAAACCCATATCAATGATACCAATGGCCCCTAGTACGTCTTAAGCCCCATAAATCTAGCAGAACTAAACTAATCATCCGAGCAGGACTCGTAACATGGTCTCTGGTCCACCGCTTCGACACACTCACCCTCGTACCCGACATAAAATCTTCGGTCCTCATCGCACACGCGGACGACGACAAAGACATTCCCTCCACCCACTCCTCCACGCTGTTCGACGCGTTCCTCGCGCCGCATCTTCCTGCAACGCCAGAGCTACCCGCGAACCCGCTCTCCCTGATACATGGGATAATTATACGACGCAGGAAGCACTAAGAGCGAATAAGCGGGGAGATGTGGTGCAGACGACGCTGGTGGATGGGTATGGGCTGTATGAGGAGATCAAGCCTGCTGTTGTTGCGACTGAGGGGAGGAAGATAGCGCTTTTGCGGACCGAGAGGGGTGGCCATGATATTGGACGGGTGGAGGGTGTGCAGGATGCCATTGGGAGGATGTTTGGGTTCTATTAAGACTGTTTCTCGTGTGTATGTATACCTCTGTATAATTGCCTGTAGCACACTTAATTATCATATGGACTTAGTATACCTTTTTTATTCCATAGGGTGCTGGGAGAGTCCGTCCTGAACTGTGTATATGGAAACGCAGAGAATCTGATCCATGAGAGCTCTAGACACATTTTGTGACGCCGGGTGTATATAAATAGACGCTGATTTCAAGTCGATGCCATTGGTCATCGAGATCATCGGATGTGCGCTGATACATCAACGCATCAGCTGCCACAATTCGACTCAATCAACATGCCATAAACCCATATCCCTCGGTGGATGGACTGGCCTATGGATTACATGTTGTGAGAGCAATAAGAGAGGTCGATCGATTTTGGTGTAAGCTTCAATTTTGGTGGCGGCTCCAAGCTGCTCCAACTTATGGATTATGGGGTTCATGGGTCCATCTCAGGTAAGGGTTCCTCTTCGACTGTAAGTTTCAAAAGTATATCGCACAGTCCTGAGAAGACTTTGGGTTTTAAGAGGTTGCAAGGCACATTTGCTTATTTTACTTCAACTTTCAACTCCCAAATGACCTTTAAATAAACCTGTTTAAATTAGAACTCCGTATCAGACCGTCGAACAGCGACATATCACAAGTTGAGGTCATATTCGTCGCAACACACGCACAGCAAGGAGCAAGTAAATAGATTTTCGAAGAGGGACTGGAATACGCAGCATCTGCTGATAAATGACAATTCACATAGATGAGTAGCGAGACGTCTTATGTTTGTTATTCCCGGGACCGAGAAAAGCGACGTAAACGGGTTTTGTATACAGGAGCATTGACAACGGCGGACAGGATTGCCATAATATTGACACATCGTCGATGGTAAGTATACGACAGCTTGGGACCTTAAATAAGGGTAGCGAGCTTTTTGGATGGGACTAAACGTCCCAAACACCCCTTTTTTCCAAACTTCTATATTCCTGGCATTCCTTCTGAGGGTGCATGGATCAGGCTCAAGAAGATCCGCTGTTCCCTAGCGAAAGCGTTTACGAGCAAAGGTTGATGAGCTACGTCGCAGGTAAGTATGGATCCATGATGATATCTTTTGTTTGAAACCAACTTTATTTTCCCATAGTTGGTTTAGCTGTTGCGGCCTTGTACGATCATTGTGAGTAGCAGATTGCGGGCGAGTTAATTCCTAGCTCTGAGGCTCAAACAAACACCTAGGTATCACTCTACATGGAGAAGTAAGACGCTTTCCTCCTCAGCTTGTCGGCCTGTTGGTATAGCCCTTACATCGAATTCTACTTTCAATAATTAGATGGAAGTTGTATGGGTATGTTACTTCTCTGGCTCTCCACAAATCTCGAAGACTAACCTTTATCGTGCCTAGCGCCGTCCCAAGTGGACACTAGCGCAGATCTTGTTCCTAGTAGTACGTCCTGACCTTAATTCTGATTTCGCCTCAACTCTTGTTTACAACGCCGATAGAACCGATACCTGTGCGACTCCCCTTCTGATGTCAGTCTCTCCACACTCCGCCCTTCTGATACACTATAGAATAAGCTGATCGTCCTTTTGCGTTTATTCATAGATATGGAGCTGTCAGTGAGTGATAGTCTCCTTTTCGCTTTCTGTAATAAATTGATTGACAATTGAACACAGCCCTTACACTCAATGCTCATGTTAAGGAAATACAAGTATGTTAGCGATAAGCGTTAAACCCTCATTCAAGGATATGTTCACTCATGTTCTTGTTGGTCGGATAGAGTGCGTGTTCTAGATGAATAATAGCACTTATTCGGTTTGAGCGTCTAACTGACCGCGGATCACTGTAGCTGTACGTCGAACTTTGAGTTTCTCACGGCTTAAAATAATGGTTGTTCCAGGCCAGTATCCGTTCTTAGCATTGGCCTGGGGAACTCTGGTGGCTTTTTGGTGCATGCAAGGCAAGAATACTTTCGTCTGCATCAACAACTTGATAAACTGACATCATGCATCGCTACTTCATTCTGTATAGGATAGTCATATTTCGAATATCGAGCATGTTCCATCACTCGCGGACAATAATTATAGTCCTCTCGACTGCTTTCTTCACTGAGGTTTTGTCGACTACCCTGATACAGGCATTATCAACTCCTTCGGGATACAGTAACAGGTGCGCTAGGAAGGCCTCTTTAAAGAAATACTGATTTTTGAGCGCGTACTGTCTCGGGATGCTGCAGGCTCTCAACCGTTTCCACTATGCGCAACTCCTCTATCCGCATGGTGGTCCAACATCTTCTGGGTTATTGTCATACTATACG
>JAJIRX010000121.1:0-26018 GCA_023853785.1 Psilocybe azurescens | reverse complement strand
GTCATAGCGGAATCCACACCGCAGACGACTATTTCCACATCCTGGTTGGTGAACAATGGGCCTTCAGACCAGGCGCGCTCGAAATGGAGAGGTATACCCCTGGGATGGTTCATCTTATGCCCCGAGGTGTGGTGAAGCAGTACAAGATGCATGAAGGATGCTGGGCTATGGAATATGCCAGAGGTGTGTGTGCTTCGAGCAGCGTTGACCATACGATCAAGAGATTGATTATGCTTCAGGATGGATTCCCCTTATGTTGCCTTTCGGATTTGCTGATACACTCTCTTCGACGCTTGATCTATTCACCCTATATCACACTGTACGAATAACCGGGAGGGAGATGATTGCGAACTTGCTGATGGGTAAAATTTAGAAAGCACACAATGCTTCACAACCACTATTTGTGGATTTAATTTAATGCTTTTAATTACGACCACAATGACTTATTCATGCGTCCTAATCTTCAGAAGTATCAGTTACGGACCATGGTTGGCAAGTCCACGCGAATAAAGAATGATCTCACAACTTGGCTTATTCACTTCAAGTTCAAAGTTACGTTGAGGCCTTCAAATTTCAGATAGTGAGGCGAGAAGTGAAATTAGCTGTTCCTAACAAATCTGAATTCGGCGACTTGTTCAAGTATAGTCCCCATAATAGGCCAATTCAAGCGCAGAATATGGGAAAGACTATTTTTGTTGAATCCGTGTCAAATTAGCTCGTATCAGCCATCTGTTCGCTAAAAGCAGTAATAAATTCCTGATTAGGGCATTATCTTGGCATAATCAGTCTTATATTTATCTGCTTCCCATCCATTTGCTCAATTTTATGCACAATTTAATCCATTGTGATGCAGCTTCATCTTAACATTCTACCTTATATTTGAAGCTGTTTATAAGACACAATTCATATTGCACTCTAAATTTACTCCAAACTGCTGCAAAAGTGTTGCTAAAATATTCAATTTATATCAATATGCAATTAAAATGACAAAATTTACTATTTTGAAGGTTTCCCAAATGCCCCAAGTTTAAGATTATTCTCCCAAAAAACAAGAAAGTAAGAAGTAGATTCTATGTAAGTACAAGGCATCCAAATGGACAAGAAGTGTATGAAATTCAAAGTTGTCCTAAAATTACCAAAAAATCTTTGTTTGGCTTGGATTGGTCAGCAGCACTAAACATCAACAATAGCTATTTCATCAACTGTGACAATGCTGTGACAACACAACTCTTCATTCTTAACTATCACCTAACTATCCCTCAGACACTCCTAGCTTGCCCTCAAAGTGGTCTATATTGTAAGTGTCCACTCTATCTAGTGTTATTTCTTGCAACATAGACACTGTCTGCATAACACATGCCTCAATGATGGCCTCTTTTGGTCATTGACGCTGACGATTGTCAATTGGTCACATTGAACCAATGTTGAACATGATATAAAAGCATGATTTGGATAGGTGGCCATCTATGGCCACTTTAAATATTCTAGTTTTCATTTCTGTCTTTTTGCTGAGCCATGCTTGATGCTGTTTTTCACTGCTCAGCATTTTTTGCAATGCTAATTTTGTGGCTTTTGCCTGATCTCATGAGCACATTATGGGTACACTTATACCCATACTCATTTATTATTGGCCTTACAATATAGCTGGAAATATGGTCTAGCTCATTTGCAGCTATTATTTGACTTCTGAACTGATATTCATGATATTTTTAGCCTTGCATCCTTGTCTATATTTATGTCAATTGACATGCTTATTTTATTTCTCTCTTAGAATTTTTTTAAATAATTATCTATGCTGATTTAATATTCTTTCTCCAATTAGGGGCTGTCTTGGAATATTTGGCTAAATTTCTGACCAAGATCAACTTCAGACAGCTTTTCTCCAATTGACAGCTTTGTTTTTTGTATGTAAAGCACAAAACACTTGATCTTTTAGTCTGACTCTCATGACTTTTTCTCAAGACATACAGCATTTTAACAATTGCCCTCAAATTGCTCCAGATATCCTTGCATTGTACCACCCTCCATTTTTTTTAAACTTGAAGCATTTATGAGATCAAATTCATTCCATAAAAATGGTAGTTATTTGCTCTATCCTTCCTTTATCTATCTAATTTTTCTGATACTAGATATTTATTTTGTCTCTCCAAGTCCATCTTCCACTAGAATTGAACAGCTCATGATATCAGATCCCCGGCATATTCCCGAATTACCACCGTGGACTCACGTTCCAAATATGGGTATAACTGCCGAAGCAGGATCAAATGATGTCCGCGCCGACCACGATGAACTTGCTCACGACGACGATGTTGACCAGGGACACCGTATCAAACGACGGAGAACCCAGTCTCCGCGGGCCAAAAGATCGGTCGACATGGAGCACTCGACAATAGACATTAATCCGCGCAATACTGTGGGAGATTCTCAATTTTCGCGACTGACTCCTCCGACTGCATTCGACAATCCTGACACCGGCGCGATCTACTTGCCTCTGGAAGATGGACCACCCCTTAATATTTCTACGCCATTCACGGCTAAACCTGAAGATATGCATGGACGGAGTGCTCATAGTCCTCTCGAAACCAGGACCCCTCTGATTCGAAACATCAGTACATTTCAGAACCAAGAATCCAATCCAAAAAGCTTAGGCCCAAGAAATGAACTTCTCGAACCATCTGGACGCGTTCATTCGAATTTTTCGCACCCCCGAATCTATCTCAGCTGCGACTTCCTCTTCCTTTGTACCACATAATTCATATACTGCGCACCTACGACCTCAAATAGCTAGGAAATTCAATTCCTCTAATGCAGCAGTCACAAGACCTGGTGGCTACGAGGCGACAATAGATGAGATAGAGAAATGGACGCATGCAAGCGTTACACCTCTTGTCTTCGGGAAAAAGAAGTATATCAAGAATACAAAAAGCGAAGATGTTATAGCAATGAACTTGCGGACGTTAAAGAACGTTGGGAATCAGAGCCAGATCGCAGAGATCACTGCAGCTTCTCTTAACCCTCTATGGTTGGAGAGATGTGGCTATTCCTGTGGTATCACGCTCTACTCATCGTAGGATTTTACTCAAAGACATCTTCGGCGTAGAGAGCATTGTACCCACATATGGATCGACTGCGGTACGTCCTTTCCTCGCTTTTATATTATTAGTGACTAACAATTTTCTAGGCCTCCAGCATTGGCCATTCGAGCCGCAAAAGTAGTATTAGCATGGGGTCTACTGACTCAAGGCTGTATGATGCTACGCCCTATCCTGCGACAAGAAGTGAAGAAATGGCTTCAGAATCCTCGAATTCACCCCCGAGAAATGAATCTTCTCGGCCAGCTCCCGACTGCAGGCCACAGGCCACAGGATCCGCAAGTGTATCAAACGATCGTTCAGGTACCATCGAAAAAGTCCTATATCCACTTCGTCAGGAAACTATATCTGAGTTGCAGAATCAACATCCAACAAGAAGCGACATTCCGAATGGTCATGTGGTTTCTAATGACGATATCATCGGCCCAAGTTCTCCTCAACGCCGTACGAGCAAGCATGCACTACCATCTTCGCCGACACTTCAGCGTCCCGGTTTCGTTCACCTTTCTCCTGGAGAGGATGTCGTTGAGCTCATTAGTCCAATGGTGACAGAGCTTCGCAATTCAGCTCAACCCGTCGACTCGTTTACTTTTGGACAAGCTTTCACTCTCGACGCAAACTCTGCACTTGCTATGCCAAACAATCCTCCAAAATCGGCTGAGTCGACATGGACATCGCAAACCGAACCAGTTGGTATACTGGAGAGTCTCAATCCATTGGAAGGTTTCGCTTGGGCTACCGAAGATCCGACTAACATTGCAGTTCACGACAACTACCCGCCAAAGGCTTCTCCTACGTATGATTACATAGTGCCACTTTCTCCAGGCAACTTTCTCGCAGCCAATCTGCCTCCCATAGAGACTTCCTCGACTGTTCCGGCCAGTCCTTCCACCAGCGCCGAGGACGTCTCTGCAATTGAGGAAGAACTGCGTCCACATACACCCATACCGACAATATTTGATCCAGAGTACAGCAAATCTCGGCCCCGAGACTTATGGGCTCAAGATCAGCATGGCGGCCTGGATGCTTGGGTGAATGAAAAGACTGTCATTAGGAAGATTAGGGAAGACCTAGATGTTTGGTACCCCGACAAGGAAGGCGAATGGGTTGAAGCCGATGAACAGGAGTTCGATGAACTTGATTCTGATCAAGGTGAAGTTGGCTATGACGATGAGTGCATAGAGACACGCTCCACATGCAGAAAGGTCGGTAGCCAAAGCCCAAACCCTGCTAAGTCGGAGCCGCGAGACCTCGAGCTTTCCCAGTTGGAAGAACCTGTTGTCGATGCTCCGCGTGGTCTTGCGCAGCAAGTAGAAAAATGGTGGTCGGCATTGCATTCGCTTGTCAAAGGGAAGAAAAGGTTCCAAGAACAAGTGCGCATCTCTTACTCGCCGAGTATAAGAAGCTTGATATATATCGTTCATAGGACCTACTGGATCTGAAGGATGCCCTCCAAGGCATTTATGACAACCGCAGGCATATATCGCCTACGTCTTCGGTTGCCGATACCGTGTATACCATCATGCAGATGCGGGTTGGAGATATCCCTGGCGAAGATGAAATAGGACTACGAGCGCTCGCGAGGAAGTCTGTTCGTGCTTGGGGTCACAAAATATGAACGTCCGGCAAGAAAGATAGACGGTGGATCGCTACAATACCCAAGGCAACCCATTGATAGAAGCAAGCCCAATAACCAAAACTAGTGTAGTCAGAACTAATTATCGCTTTCGTATCGTTTTTTGTATATACAGTTTTTGCACTTGCTCAAATATTTGTTACAACGTTGTTTTTGGATTGCAATCCTCGTCATTCCCCCACTGACTGCCGCGGACCGCGATGATATATCGTTTTAGATTGTCCTCGATGACAACTTTGACATATTGGTGCCGATTTCCTGGTGTGAGTGACTGTGGGCTATCGTCGCATTCCTGGAACATGGTGGCGGTCTCTGAAACTCGGTTTGCTGTCATTTCGACGCGTGTTCACATCTCTAATTGCATTCCTGTTTATCCTTCATCCCAGGAGGGCCGGTCCTCCGATGACGTACTCTGATATTCCTCTGATAAGTGGTATATATTCAGCTTTACAGCTTCACTCCCCACCTCACAGACAATAGATCTATTTGTGTGGATTACTAGATAGCGCAGAGAATCATCAACAACCCTACTCAAGGATTCATCAAGCGCTCAAGGGCGTTAAAAATATCTTCCTTTGGCGAATAGTCTATAAAACAAAGATTTAAACACGTAGATACCCTGGTCATGGTCTTCTATAGTGCTGTTCGGACACGTCTCCTGGTATGCAAGGATTCAGGCACAATAGGTGTACGTACCTCAGAAGAGTGGCACGGCTGAGAACCGTAGTTATGATCTATTATTAGATCAACCAATAAGGAGTGTATCTGCGTCCTGGAATCCCAAAAACAAAAGCTTCCAAACGCATACGACTTGTATGTCGATAAGTCCAGAGTTCTATTTCCAGTTCCGGTTGAGTTCCGGATCACTTTTTCCGAGGAGGCCGGTCTACAAAGGCTGATAGCTACGCTCCTCAAACAATCTCGCTTCAAAGGCGACATCAGGAAAACTAAATTTTTGGTAAATATTCGTGAGTATTTCCAAATAGTCTCTCAAACTGGCTTATACATCTGTCGTATGTGTGCTGCGGATCAGCCACATACAAAGGTCAAATATGGACCTCTAGATTAGCCTTTGATTCATTTTTGACATCTTGTTGAGAACATATCGGTCTCTGAAGTAATAAACAGCCGCACGGACGCCCCGGCTGTGAAGCATGGGCGTGAGCATGCCCAGCCGTAGGTTTTGATCTTGATGGTGAAGCTTCTCTTCCCAATCCTTCGTCTCGAATAATCAGAAACACCTCCATCTGAGCTTCAATGGCAGAAAATCTTGTCCCTATTGATGGAGAAGGCCAGAAGAAACGAGTTGTAGGTCCATTTCCAATTTACTACGATTTCAAAACCCTTTTGGCCCCGACGGCGTGGCTGATCTAAATCTCTGACCGATAGTCATACTTTTACGATTCGGACATCGGTGGTTTTCACTATGGGGAAGGGCACTGGTAAATGATTTCTCTTTCACTCTACGTACGCCTTGGAGATACTTTGACTGATTATATACATTTCTACTTTTTCTCAATAATGTAGTATGAAGCCTACTCGGATCCGCATGTGCCATTCTCTTGTAATGAACTATGGACTCTACAAAAGATGGAGATTTTTGTGAGCAGACCTAGAAATGGATATCATAATTTCTGATTCATTTATTGACCGTCTCACAGCGAGCCAAACCCGCCTCTCAGCGTGAAATGACACAATTCCATTCCCTGACTACATTGATTTCTTAGCGCGCATCAACCCAAGTAACCTAAAGTATCACAAGCAGGAACAATATAAGTGTACGCATCTATTTTACCGTCTATTTACTCCGCTTGACTCGGTGAAATCTTCACCCTGTTTTATCACTCACGCAGATAATCTCGGAAATTTGGTGGAAGACTGCCCTGTTTTTGATGGGCTCTTTAAATATTGCTCTATTTCTGCTGGAGGATCTTTGGGTGCGTTTTATCCACGCTTTTCGGGCGCGTTTCATTATTTGGACACTCAATGCCCATTTTACGGCGGCAGAGGGTGCAGCCAGACTGTCGCGTGACAAATGCGATATTGCTCTTAATTGGGCAGGAGGTCTTCACCATGCCAAGAAAGGCGAGGCCAGTGGATTCTGCTATGTCAATGGTCAGCCCATCCATCCAGAACCTTTCATCCTACTGATGTGTACTCACCCAAAATCCAGATATTGTGCTGGGAATACTGGAGCTATTACGGTAGGTGCAAAATGCTGTACTACTACCCTGCCTCCGGACCCCACCAGGCGGCTGACTACTTGTTTCCAATTTTAAACTAATGCTTCCACGGTGATAACATCATAGACATCACAGCCGTGTTCTGTATATTGACATCGATGTACACCACGGGGACGGAGTGGAAGAGGCGTTCTATACCACGGACAGAGTCATGACCATAAGTTTTCACAAATACGGCGAGTATTTCCCTGGGTCAGGGATGTTATGGTGGGTTTTTACGTAACGATGCTGTCATTTCAGGATATAGGGATTGACGCCACCCCGTGTGTTTTTTTTTACTAATGTTTTATAGGACGTGGGTGTCAAACGGGGCAGATATTACTCGTTGAATGTGCCTCTTCGAAGTAATGTCTCGGACGAGAATTATAAAAGCATATTTGAGCCTGTAAGTAGTTTGCATCCCACACCAGTGCATATGCGCATGCGAAAGGAATTTACTGGTTTACAATATTTTTCAAGGTCATACAAAACGCAATGGAGTCTTATAATCCTGGAGCCATTGTACTACAATGTGGTGCCGACTCACTGGCGGGCGACAGACTGGGCTGTTTGAATCTCTCTATGCGAGGTGTGCTCGTCCTATTTTTAGCATCGACCTATCTTCGACCATTAATACCATGATTCAAGGTCACGCAAACTGTGTTCAGTTCGTCAAGAAGTTCAACAAGCCTTTACTCATCTTAGGAGGTGGTGGCTATACCATGCGTAACGTCAGTCGCGCATGGGCGTTTGAGACAGGAATGGCCGTAGGCGTTGAACTAGGAGCAGGTAGCAACCATTCATTAATCATCATGCTAAACGCTCGCACTTCTTCAATGTGCTGACAAGCTGAGTTGGTTAGATATCCCGCCTGTCAACGAGTACTACGAATATTTCGGCCCTGAATACAAGCTCGATGTCAAATCGTCCACCACAGCTGAAGACATGAACACTGCTGCGTATCTAGCCCGGATCAAGCGCCTCTTACTGGAGAACCTGAGGCGTCTTGGTGGACCTCCAAGTGTCCAGATGTCAGGTAAGAGCCATCACCCACCACTTCAAAACCTAAAAGCGCAAAAGGCGGTAGGTTAGACGACGACGCACCTATTAACTTCTTATGGTGTTTGCAGATATACCGTCCTTGCCTATGATTGACGACCCCATGGATGATCCATACGAAGACGAGGACCTCATGGACCCAAACGACCGACGGCCTGTGGGCATATTAGACTCGAGGAGGCAGGTAGACGGTGATTATTCGGACTCGGACGATGAAGGCGAGGGCGGGCGTCGCAACCATGCGAGCTACTACGACCAAGAGAGCAGCGAAGGGTCGTTCTCGGAGTCAGGCTGAAAGGCATTTCGGCTTTTTTGAGTAATCCCAGCCGAGACAAAGGAAGGAGGTTAACTATTTATGATTTGTGTTATGTGGATGACATGTTGGATTCGTATATGGGATGGGTAGATTGAAAGAACTTGAACAATTGGCGGGCCCAAAGAAAATACAATGCTCAAAGCTGAAGCTGAACCCATAATTATATCGAAAGCTTGATGTTCCTTAGGCAAGGTATCCAGCACCAAAGCGTGTCATTACGCGAGGTCGAATTATTAAGGGATTGAGATTTGACACTGACAAATAGAACCATATAGGATCAAACGATGCAGAAATAGCGTCGTTGACTGACAACGTTTATCGCCGCAAAAGCGTTGCATGTTGTATCGTGTACTTCCAAGAAATGCAAGTCCGTTTATTAAAGTCATTGGCCTTGAAACAAATTGGTCGGACATCCGATTCGTTCTTGTACGCTGCGAACGTTCAAACGTTCAATATCTGCATCGTTCTGTAAATTTAATTTAGTGCCGGCCTAGTGGTGCATGTTCTTGAACGTTGCAGATGACAAACGTTGAACGTTGAACGGTGGCAATGACCGTCCACAGAACGGAACAGTGCGTACAACGCGAATAAGTGCGGTCGGATGCCAAACCTGTGCGGATATAAGTAAACATGGCCATGGAGAGGGAGGCAGCTAATAATAATATACATATAACATGTACGTCTTCGGGGACCGGTCCATCTTCGTTTTTCATTGAATTGCTCTTCGCGTGTACCCGGAGCATCCCTCGCCGCGATCGAGGGACAAGTATCAAGGAATCGACCAAGAATCAACTGATAGATGTGTACATGTTTTTTAAGTATAGACGTTCGAACTTTCGGGAACATGCGAAATGCCGTCATTCGTACCTGGGAGCTCATGGCTTATGATATCAGTGCGCCTGTTGGGTTGTCGTTATCGATCTCGCCAAATTGGAACCAACTCGCGACGGTGCGTCTGACTGAAGACAGTATATTTATTACTTAGTGCGGTCCGGGAAGAACCTGGGAGACCTTGTGGCCGAACGTGATGTGGGGTACCTCGGAGTCGGGTATGGAGTCTATTGACGAAAGGTGGGAGCCTCTGCTGTGGATGTTGGCGTAGTGGTGGCTCGACTTCGGATACATCGGATGGGAGATGTCTGGAAAGAGCATCGAGTATTCGAAAATGTGTGAAGGAGGAAATAGAGGAGGTGAACCCGTTCAAGGATGCCGTTTGAATGGCGTCAACATTGACAACTGGACACTGATGCAGTATTCCTGTCATCCCACGAGGGAAGGTCAATCATACTATCATAGACCCTCGGGGAGAGTCTGTAAGCATGCAGAAGCGTGTTTTATTAAGTCGCGTATGTCGAAAATCGCCTATAAAAGTGTACTTACGATATACTATTTTAGAGCGGCCAGATATCAAGAATCAATCAAGTTCTTTCGGTATCAAGCAGCGTTACCCCGCTCTGATTACTCAGGGAACTGGAATAACTACACAGGTGCTTTGAGGACCAATAAACATGCGAGCATCAAGGTATGTGTACACCAAGTTTTCGGTGAATTGGTTCGTCGGCGGTGGCCTCGAACGTGTGCATGAAATTGCTCTAACGCACGTGCATGGGCATCGGTCTAGGATAGTACGGTGGCAATAACAGGAGGTTAGTATGTTCGGTAGCGTCTTTGCGGCTCGGAGATTCGAGAAAGGAGGTTTCTGAGCAGGCGACACTGTTTTGTGCGAGAACTGGTGGGGAAAGGGGAATTGTAGAAAGGAGAACACAATCAACTCGACATTTCGAGCCTGTTTATTGTACTCGTGGAAGGTATACTGAGTTATAGCGAGGCCGTAGTACGGAGACAATGAAAAGAACAAATAGATGAGACCAGCCAGAAGAACAAGGAGTGAAAATGTTTGTTGAGAGTCAAGGACGAGAAAGTATGCAAACACGTGATTAGGAGATATGTTGTGTTTCGATTCAGGTGGAGAGTCTGGAGTTGTGAAATCTCCTCTTTCTTTTACATAAATCTTTTCTTTTCTTTTTTTCTTTTTCTTTTTTCCACAGATCCATACAAGCTTTTACCGAAACCACCCACAGCATATGAAAGTAGAACTGCATGTTGGCCGTTGTGCAACCGTATTCACCCTCGCCTGATGTCGCTCATCGCGCGCGATCCACCATTTCCTCCTCTTCCCGATCAGCCCCTTCCAATCTGGCACCGAACCCACCTCCGTCGCTTCAGCGGCACCAAACCGCGCCCCCAGCAGTACCTGCACAAGTGAGGCAGCCTACACCACCACCACGGGTTCCAACGCCGACGCCACCACCCTCGTCGTCCAGCAGCGACCCGCCGCCGTTTGATATACACTCCTACCCGGCCACCGATCTCTTAAAACTCTTGGCTCTGCTCTTGACACATATAGCAACCACAAATGACCGTCTGTCGCCAACGAGCTCAGCTTCTTCCTCTTTACACAACCCCCTGCCACCCATAGATCCCGCAGACGCCCCTCCCATATGGCACACTCTGACCACTGCCTCCAAGAATGCCATCTCCACACCGGCCGCCACTCTGACGTTCCATGCCAGAAATATTCCTACCATCTCGTTGGAGGCTTATCTGCTTAGAATCCTTAAGTACTGCCCGACCACGAACCATGTCTTTCTGTCGCTGCTCGTCTACTTCGACCGTATGTCCAAGCTGGGCGATGATGCAGTGGGCAAAGCGTTTGTCATCGACTCCTACAATATTCATCGACTGGTCATTGCGGGTGTCACTGTTGCCAGCAAGTTCTTCAGCGACGTCTTCTACACCAATTCGAGATATGCAAAGGTTCGTCGTTTTATCCATTTTGTCAATTGCTTGGCTTCCATCCTTCTTTGGGTGCGACTTCCACCTATCACGACTTTTATTGTTGGTGCTTCCCAACTGTTTTGGTGGACTTTGTCCTAGATAAAGTTATCTTATCTCCTACTTCTTCGATTTGCCACCCGAGAAAGTGATTGGGTGGCATCAACATGTCTGTGATGCACCCCTTTACGGGAAATTTCTCCCTCCTATTTCCATTTTGCATCGTGTTTGATATTCGTGCATTATATTGACCAACCTTCAATCTTCAGGTTGGCGGCCTACCCTTCCAGAGTTAAACCAGCTCGAACTTCAATTCCTGCTGCTTAATGACTTCCGGCTGGTTATTTCCGGCACAGAAATGCAGCAATACGCGGAACAGCTTATGCTCTTCTCAAATTCCACATCACCCTCTCATACATCACTATCATTACCGAATGGACATGGACACCACAGTCATCCGACACACAATCACCACCCGCACCACCCCATCATTTCAGCCTCTCCTTCAACTGCTTCGCAAGCCAGTTCTTCGGGTTCATCGAGTCAGACAGTGACGAATGATGTCCCCACGCCCCAGCAACCTACATACCCAATGGTCACGTCGCCGTCTTCGTCATCGCGGTCGCCGAACACCACATGCCCCGCACAGCCGCTCGACGCTCTGGGCGGCGTGCCTGCGCTCATGCACAACCCCACAAACCACCCACGGGGTGTACCCCACACCCATCCGCCCCATTCGCATCAGCATCCACATCCACCGGGGTATCAGCAGACGCGGCTGCACGACCAGCCACACATGCAGCAGCAGCAGGCGACACCGCAGTTCCCGTCACATGGACATCCATTGCAGCGTGTGCCGAGCCAGCGGCATTCGCTGGCTCAGTTCCAGCAGCAGTACCAGCAGGACATGGCGGACCAGGACCATGATACAGAGGATGATGATGTGGACACGAGCACAGATGCGGGCACGGAGACGAGTACAGATGAAGAACCTACCATCCGTGCGCCAGGCACGGTCGCTGGTAGCGTGGGCGGAAGCACCTGGGAGATGCACAGGAAGAAGAAGATGAGAGAATGCGGAATCCTTAAATTTAATTAATTTGCTGACTTTTTTTCTCCTCTCCCTCTTCTTTTCGTTACTCTTTACTCTTAAGCTTCTTTTCTCTCTCTTTTACTTTTTCACGACGATTCAAGGTTGAAGGAATTACTAGATTATGATATCTTACCAAGCCCTCTCGTTCTTTTTTCATATGTATTTGTTTTCCTGTTATCACAAACCACAATTGCATTGATTCTAGCAAAGGCGCTACTGCGTGATCCAAACCCGGCACGTCATGGTTCACGTCACGCAGTGACCGTGATCGCCTACTTATTCCTTCCGTTCTTCCATCCTGATTCCTCCAGCCGTGAATAGTGACTCAAGAGTTCTCAGTTGAAGACTTGCTTGCTGGGGACTGTGCACTGATTGATCACCCACTGACTGCGACCTATAACTGCATTCAAGATGAATCATTTTGTTCATACAGGGCACATCGTGTTTAGACCTACAAATGTCAGCTTGCATGTCTTGGTGGTAATGAAATCTTTTGAAGCCCTCCAACTGGAAAAGACGCTTTTCGCGTGTACGTTTCCGCTGGGTGATTCCTGGACCCTAACTTGCGGGATATCACGTTGCTGCTTCTCTACTGAATGTCTTCAGCCTTGTCCTTCTGCCTTCTCCCGCAAAAGAGCCCTATATCTACTTCTCATCGGACTTTTGCACTAAGCACTCGCCTCAGTCAAGAGTTTGTCACCTTCTTGAAAGTCGACGCATATATATCACAATTCAGCAAGGTGAACAATGTCGATTTGTGTTATGTACGAAGACATCGGGTCGCATGACTCCACCGGCCTTGAAAAGGTCTTCGCTGGCCTCAAGTAAAAATATTTGCATTAGCAAAGGTCTGGATCTGTTCTATTCTTGTCGCATGTGAGCCCACACACCACTGGCTCTGATAAATCGATCTCACAGTAGTTCCACGGCTGTTGATTAATTTTTGCTAGCATCTCTCGACTGCGTTGGAGGAAAGGCCGTACGAGCAGCACCAACCGATCGCAATTCCAATTCTGTCATTCATTGCATACCATGGATTTGAGCCTGAGAACAGAGATGTTCTAAGAACTGTGGCATAGCTTTGGATCGTATAAAACCGAGCTTCAATGAAGTTTTGTCTTCAACATCAACCCTCATTTTGACTATGAATTCTCCGGATGCTTTATATTCTCTCTGTGTCCTCGCTATCTACATCTACTTGTGCAAATGGCGCCTACACACTTCTCGTTTGCCTCCAGGCCCTAAAGGATATCCTATCATAGGAAACTGAGCCTTTCAAATGGATTTGTGAAGGGAGCTAACAATGAGGCACCCCGGCTATATCCAATCAGCACTGGTGCTTTTGGCTTCTGAAGGCGATAAGGAGAGTTGTACAGCGTGCTCATACTACCTACACCCTCCCTGCGCAGAACCTGACCTGAGCGTCATCTCCCGCTCAATTCCGCCTGGCTTATCGTTGCTTCAATTTTGTCAACCTATAATATTTCCAAACCTGTCGACAGTAAAGGAACGTCATTAAATTTCTGATTGAATTTGAAAATGGGTTTGTTGGGTGCGTATAATCTGTCAAGCTACGAAGTTGTTACTTGTTGATACCTTTCACAAAGTCACCCGAAAGCCTTCAAGACAAACATATCTCATCGGTCGGAAAATATACAAAAGCGGATTGAATCTACTAAGCTCTAATTTTCAACGTAGTAACCAAAAGAATTCCGATGCATTCAGTATCTACATAGTGCAATGGCATTTGAATAGCACTGATGGTTGTTGGCCCGTTGGATGCAAGTTGGATGCAAGTTGGATGCAAGTCGAATTACTTGAAGTAGATTACGGTCTGTCCAAAAGTCAGACTGGACATAAACTCCGTCGTTATGAAATCAAATCCTATGGACTCAATCTCAAAGCACGAAGCTCCCCGAGAAGCCAGCCGTGGCATAGATATCACAAAATCCGCCAATGGCTCCAATCGGTGTTTATCTCTGATTGGCAGCATTTGGCTGACTAATTAGTTCTGGTTTAATCAGGGCGAATTGGGGAAACCATGTTCTTGGAATCTCTGAAAAAGAAACGTTTCCAATTTATCTACCATGGCGCAGCTATCGAGTCGGCAACAACTGGATCTGTACGCGTGTCGAAAAATCTGATAATACAAGGTCTAACATCGATTACACCAGGCACAAATCGATGCTTGATTACCTTTACAACGCCGGATTCACGAAAACATTCAACGAATTCCGTTCGGAGGCACCTGAAGTGGTATGTTTCCTTTAGGACTTTTTATGACCGTTTCTCGTGTTCTACTCGAGAGAGAAGGGGCTTGGACCTCGCTTACTGACTTGTTGCGTTGTGTTGTTTGAAAAGGCAGACTTTGTACCAGATCCTACGTCTCCAGCGAGCGGACTGTTAGTGAAGAAATGGACGAGCATTATTCGAATGCAGAGAAAGGTAGGATGAAGTTCTTCCTATGGCCGAGCATTTGGCAACGATTCATTTCCTTTACTGATGCGATTGAGTCTAGGTGATGGATCTGGAAGCTCGTCTAGCACAAGCGCACGAAGAACTGGCAAATGCAGGCCCTGTCGCGTCGGACAGCTCGAAACGCGTCAATAAAGAGTGGATACCGTCCTCAACGCCAAAGAACACCCTCGTCGGTCATCGCGACAAGATTAACGCCATCAGCTTCCACCCTCTGTATTCGGTGCTGGCCTCTGCATCTGTAGATGCCACCGTCAAGATTTGGGACTGGGACACGGGAGAGTGCGAGCGCACTCTCAAAAGCCATACCAAAGCTGTATCAGACTGTCGATATGATTCAACGGGCAAGGTTTTAGGTCCGTTTCTGCCCCTCGTATTGGTTCTAGGGCTATATTTAAACCTAACATATATTTTCAAGCGACATGCTCGGATGATCTGTTTATTAAACTATGGAATGTCCCGGACGATTATAAGAACTATGCGACACTGCGCGGACACGAACATTCCATCTCAAGCGTCAACTTCCTTCCAGGAGACAATCAACTGATCTCATCGAGTCGAGACAACACTGTTCGTGTATGGGACGTGCAAACAAGGTGTGTTATGAATTTCCAAAGCATACTTAGCGGTTACTTACTTTTGGTAATTGACACCATGAAGTCATTGCATAAAAGTGTTGAAGCCTCATACAGAATGGATTCGTTCAGCGTTGCCTAGCGCAGATGGACGATTACTGCTGACATGTTCAGACGATCACGTACGCTCCCTTTTTGATGATCGTCCAGTTGGCTGCTGTTAAACTTTCTACTTAACTTAGACTGCTCGTATAACCGACATGGAAAATGGGTCGATGAAAACAGAAATGCGAGGGCACGACAATCGTATCGAATGTGCTGTGTTCATTCCTCAAGCCTCGATCCCTGCCGTCAGAGAATTGGTTGCTCTGGTAATATCAATTCGTCGCTACTCGATTCTATGTCGTCAAGCTGACTTTATTTGGTTCATCTGCTTAGCCAGCGACTGTTCAGTCGTCAAAGGTCGATTCTCTGGGCATCTCATTCGTGATAACTGGTTCAAGAGATAAGACTATCAAGCTCTGGGATGCATTGCGGGGGCAGTGTCTGTGGACTTTTGTGAGCTTCTTGTTATTCTCCTATGGGTGTCTAAACATTCCATCGAAAGGTTGGGCACGACGGCTGGGTACAAGCACTCACTTTCCATCCTTGCGGGAAATTCCTGCTTTCCGCTGCCGATGATCACACCATGCGCGTGTGGGATCTGAAAACGGGCAGATGTCTGAAAAAGAGTGAGTTTTCCATTTTGAATTTTGACTGACAGTCTATCTAACCACAGTCCACAGTCGAAGCGCATAGCCCGTTCGTACAATGCGTAGCATGGGGGCCAACGCCTGTAACAGAAGGCAGCGACGATTCAGACCGTATCGTAAATGTCGTTGCTACAGGCGGAACAGATAAGGTTCGTCTCTTGACAATTTCTGACAGGGGGAGTATTGTTTTGAATTATAACATTCTTTCCTCTTCTCTAGCTGATCAAAATCTGGAGACCGTAATCGTGTCCGCTAGTCAGATTGCCTTTCTCACCAGGGATTCATTTCACTCTCTATTTGCACTACTGTTCGTCACCGGAGCCATTCAGTTATGGTCATTTGTTATGTCCATTCTTTTCATTAAGTGTGTTCAGCATTTCTCTTTTTCGTTCTATTTCTTCTATAGACAAATTCCACGCTCTCTGCTTTCTCTCTCCTCATGATCCAAACTACTTAATAGCAATACTCTGTAGGTGGACAGTTCGTCGCTCGTGCCGCGTTCCTCTTTTGTAATCCCTCCTTTCTCGTTCTCTTTCTGTTGAGTAAAAAACACAATTCCTTGTACCCCCATTTTCTCTCACACCATCTCACAGTCCTTCCACCTTCCTTATATCTGCCCTTCCTTTAATCATCTGTTCTCCGTCCGTCTTTCGTCTTTATTTCTTTCTCTTTTGGCATCCCTAATACCCCCTTTTCCCGCAGCGTGCGCAACTGTCGACTTTTTAAACTTTGCTTTGTGTATTTGTAACTTGTAATACAATCGACATAATTTACGTAGTTTACGATGTTCAAAGGAAAAAATGCATGCAGTTCTACATCTACATTGATCGTGATCATGATCCTTTGGCGATGGTTGTGAACTACGTATTCTGCCAGTGATGCTGACATAATCACTCTTCAAACATGGACTACAGGCACTATGTTTGTTCAAGAACTTCATGTTGTTAGTTGAAACTTTGCGCAATGCGTACGCCGTGGTTCATGACCTTCTCAACTACACAATTAAAACGCTCTTTCTGGCGATGAAAGCACTTAAGCCTGTATGCTCCTCAAGGACTCACAATCATCCATACCGGAATCAAAAATTTCGCATATCGTGAGTCGTCGTATTAGGCGACTAAGCAGAACTGGGATACCGTCTATCTATAATACTTACTCATAGAACTCGCATATTTCTCTCAGAGCGAGCCATCTCCTGCTGAAGAGAACAGAGCTAAATGGGCCTTTCTATCCGCACATACGCATATGAATGATTTGACGTGGACCCCCACAAGATTCATGATCCTTGGCAAACTTGAACCGGTGACCGGTCTGTCTATGACAGTTGAGGAAACTGTATCGGGATGTTGAGACCTCTAAAAGGATACGTGAGTCTAATTCTTCTTTTGCCAGTGACAAATTTCAAGCTTGACTTCGAATTGTAGTTGGACTATAGTCCTGAGGGCCAATTTCCCGTGCGCTTGGCGATAATTCGCTCATATATCTCTTTGGGCTTATTAGCGTCTCCTCAGAGCCTCTATGTTCAATGTTGCATCCGCGGAAGCATTGGTCCAGGGACGTTTTTGAGTCGGGGGAACACAGGCTTGCAAACCGCACGTTGATCTTGGAGTGTATGATGATTGCTCATCCTGGGTCATCTGCATCCATCAGAACCATGTTATTTCTCCAGGTGCTGCGGTGGACTCCAGAAAATCCCAATGAACAAAGCTCTCCGGATACCAATAGATACCAATGCAACTACAGCCTCTACCCCGGACATGTGGGGCGCAGCTACAGTCGTCTCCTTCCAAGTCGACTCTATGTTCTGATCGGACGCATTTCCACAACTCTTTCAAATTCTAGCATGCTTATGAGCGGCTATCCGTTCAACTATGGAAGTTTTTAGCCACGTGTGAGTGTCAGCACTACTTGAACAGACTTGGAAGGCCTCTGGGCCCATATAATTATTTCCCGATTGGATTTGCCGACCCTCCACGCGAGTTCCATGTGCGCGGAGCACGGCATAGCGTGGCGAATTCTACGAACACTTGACTTCTACTCGACTGGGTCCAAGATCAGAAGTACAGTATTTCTGCGATAGTGTTCGATTGATACATAATCATCCTCCAAAGACTTAGAACACGCCATTAACCGGTGACCGGTGACTGCACTTCATGGAAAACTTCTGCACTTGGCCGTATTATCGACATTCTTAAAGTATGTTCTTTTGACGACTAACCCACTCCAACCCAGTCCATCGGAGAAGTCAGACGACGCCTTTGATTACCCTGGGCTTTCCCCTTTCACAACTAGGCGATTTCGAAATGGTTTGACAAAATACGTTGGATTTAACTTTTGTACACACGATGGTGCCTGCAAGCTTATTCTGCTCTGTGATCACCTGGAGTCCGACGAGATGTATGCCAAGAGGTCAGACGACAGCTCTCGAGTCTTAGTATCTGATAAATTACCTTTTGCTTTGTTTCAACCAAATTATTGCTCCAGTTTCGATAAGATAATCTAGATGGAGTTTCTCGGGAATGGATCTTGGATGATACCCGCAAGTTGCAACATTGTGTTGTAAAAACACACACCTGATACCTCGGACCACATGGTGCAGACTTGAAAAATACCTGGGACGAATGTACTTTTCAAAAGGTATAAAGTGGGTTGTGTTTTTCTGTATGTTGACCATTTACTCATTCAAGTTATTCCTTCAACTCTGGAATGAAGTCTGTTGCTCTCTTTGTCGCCACCGCGCTTTTTTCACGACATCTGTCTATGGCCATGGCTATATGACCATTCCGAAAAGTCGCAGCCGTCTCGGAGCTGAGGTACATCTCTTTCATTCTTTTTATCGTTCAAGCTCTAATTTCTGTTTAGTCTGGCATAGATACTTGTCCTGAGTGCGCGATTCTTGAGCCTGTCCAGTCCTGGCCGGATCTCACCGCCGCTCGTGTTGGACGAAGTGGTCCTTGCGGCTACAACGCCCGCGTCGGAGTCGACTATAACACTCCTGCGAGTAACTGGGGTAACGCCCCTGTCGTCACCTACACCGCCGGCTCCACTATCAGCGTTGAGTGGTGTGTTGACCAAAATGGTGATCACGGAGGGATGTTCGCCTACCGTATCTGCCAGAACCAGGACATCGTCGACAAGTTGTTAACTCCTGGGTATGTGCCAACCGCGGATGAGAAGCAAGCAGCCGAAAATTGCTTCGAGGCGGGTACACTCAAGTGCACCGATGTATCTGGCCAGGCCTGTGGATTCAGCGGCGATTGCTCCCCGGTCAACCCTGCTACCGTAACGATTGGTTCACTTGCAGTCCCTTTGGCAGCGGCAGGTGCCAGGGAGTTGATAACTCTCGTCTCGGATCGTGCTACACAAGCATCGCCGGAGGTTACACTGTCACCAAGAGAATCAAAATCCCGAACTACAACTCCAAACATACTCTCCTCTCCCTCCGTTGGAACTCTTATCAAACTGGCCAGATCTATATCTCCTGCGCCGATATTTCTATCTCTGGAGGATCAGGCGGTGGCTCGTCTCCGACCACATCCGTTGTGCCAACTTCCACCCCCTTCCTTGCTCAGCCGTGGCCGTTACCTTCAACCAGCTCGTCACCACTGTTGTCGGCGAAACCATCAAACTTGTAGGATCCATTCCTCAACTCGGCTCGTGGAATCCGGGCTCTGCAATTCCCCTCTCCGCTTCTGGATATACTAACGGCAATCCCTTATGGTCAATCACTACATCCCTCCCGACTGGCACATCTTTCGAATACAAATTCATCAAAGTGTCCAGCAGCGGCGCCGTCTCTTGGGAAAGTGACCTAATAGGATGTACACTGTCCCTACTGGCTGTACAGCGTCTGCTTCAGGCAGCTGGCGCTAGATGTTCTAATTAGCGTCAGAATTCATCAGTAAACTTCACAGTGTGCGATAGTATAGACCTCTACCGTAGGGCATGTGGTTTGACGCGCGTTTTGATATCGCTAGCTGTATTTGTCTCAATGGTCTGAATCTTTGATTTTATGTGTACGAAGTCACTATGTATTTTCAAAGAAATCCTTCTAGCCTGATTTCCGCTTACGACTAATTGGTCTCTACGTTCTGCATGCGTAAGTAATAGCTTGCAACTTGTCAAGTATAATCCTATTTTTAATGGAGTGAGACCGATAGGGGTGTGCGCTCTTGTCCTTGTGTTTGCTTCTCTCTCTTGGAAAATGTAATAGTGCGTATTTGGTAGTGCGAGCTGTTTGGAACAGGAGGAGATTCTGAGCGTTGATTTTATCTATGTCAGGATAATCGATATCACAAATAGGCTAACCGGCAAGTCTTCCAGGCAATTTGTATTCGCGTAGATTATGAAAATGGGCGTCCTCATATTTTCTTAGTGTTAAATCAGCCGGAATAGGCTCTCATAGGCCCAGCTAGTCCATAGTCTGGTATTCTCCTTCTCATCATTCGCAAGATTGACTCTTAGGGTCCGTGACTGATGTCCGAGTAGGTAGTACTCATCTCCCGGGGCTGAACGTGTGTCTGAGTCCACGTTCAGTGACTTTGAATTTTGTGGCAGATGACTTTGTTCTAATCAAGTTCCATTTTAGGCAACTTTTAAGAATGGGCACCATCAATCTATTTTTAGGTCTTCAGCAACCTCACTGTTGAGGCGTGCAAGCACTTATGCTCAGTTGGACAGAATAGATGGTACTCAGACTCGTGTCCCAAACATGTGTTATGAATGGCCTCATGTATGTAAGAATTCACACCAGGACTAAGCTACGCATCCTTGCCAAATGGTTCTTATACAACTCGTCAAGGCGAACTACAGTCGACCACCAGGCCCTGGTGCATCAAGCATTAGCATAAATAAACAAGAAGGTACCACAAATGCTGACATATTGAAGTGAGAACATAATCCAGGAATACGATTAAAACGACGCACCGTCAAAATCACGCTTTCATTAGTCTGCAAGCTATACTTGACAGTATGTAAAGGTGGCTGATTCAGTAAATGATTGTGAATCCTAGAAGGTCCTATTTATTTCCTGGACAACGTGAGATGGAGGGTGTTTCTTACCTGTGTCTTATGACAAGTACGTTATCTTGAGGGACGAACATCAGGACGAAGATGAGATGGTATCCAGTGACTTGTATTCAGAATATGTGGCTAATGGAAATTTTGAATTTGCGTGCAGTGGGATGGTCGGTCAGTCCATATTGCCGTTCCTACCAGGAGTCTGACTTCCGTATTAACCACGAACATCTTCAACTTCCTGAGATTATAGTGGGAGGCAAATTAATAATGTTGACAAGTTGGAGGTGTTTGACGCGGGAGCT
Organism: Psilocybe azurescens; assembly: GCA_023853785.1. Taxonomy (NCBI): domain Eukaryota; kingdom Fungi; phylum Basidiomycota; class Agaricomycetes; order Agaricales; family Agrocybaceae; genus Psilocybe; species Psilocybe azurescens. The sequence continues at coordinate 4,642 of JAJIRX010000121.1, read as the reverse complement.
GGACTGAATCGAATGAAGGAGGTGTTGTGTCTCGTCGTTAAGTGATGTCCAATTGAGATAGGCCTCTTCCAGGACCAGAGAGAATTTCTCCACCTGAGTTGATGAAATCGTTTGAAGCAGCCATAGAAAGTTGTTTTCCGATCCAAACCACGCTTGTATATCCCATATCGCAGAGAGTAAGCCAGACGATGCCCGTCCAATCCTAAGCCATCGTAATAGTGGTACCAGGTTTCCGACTCCGTGCACCAATATCTTGAACGAATGTATTCCCTTCAACAGGGTTGGGTTGCTTTCTAGAACCTGCCGCAAGTTCTCTGTTCTCCTTAGAACTTTAACGTCCACTACAAGTTGGATGTCTTCGAACAGTCGCTTTTGGGCTCGTGGGCGGAAGAGCCAAGACGTGGCATTGCATGATCTGAGGGTGCACTTGTCGCCCTTTGAGGCTACGCAGTCGATAATGGTATCGAGGAGCTCCTGTGGTAAGCGAGCCGCCTTACGAGAGCCTCTGCGGGGTGCCATTTCGCTTAAGTTGCTCGGAGTCTATGTGCGGGTCGGGTGAATGGGTGAATGGGTGAATGGGAACCTCGTGAGATTCATATGAGAGCGACTAACACAGCCTAGCGACTGATCACATGTCGTTGATACACCATCTGATCAAAAAGCCGTTTGTGTAGCTGAGAAACGCAATAAGACATTTTTGTGACACTAAAACTACACATTCACAATTCCCACAAAGATAAAATACATCATATCACTATCATTACTGGTAAAAGGTTGATGTTACATTGATCCGGACTTCGACTAAGGGCAAGGCTAATAGAACGGGGAGCAAGAGCTGAGAGTCGATAGTAGGCTCAGGCTGTGGTTCGGGGATGGGAGTTCCCTCCATTTGAAAATGGACAAGTTTGTAGTCAAACGTGACCTTCCGCAAGTCGACAAATGTTGGCTGAGTTAAAACTGCATCAAGCAGTTCCCATCCAGGACTAGGAACGAAGAATACGCGGGAGAATTCTTCGTAATAGGTAGTTCCATAAGGACGAAATTGCATCAGGTTTACTTCGACTTCAATTGAGATGGAAGATACGTGAATATTCGATTCAGAAGGAAGCAAGTTTGTCAAAGCCAGTTGAACCTGATCCAAGTCGAATAGGGATGTTGTTATCTTGAACCTTATATTGCGCAAGGACTTCAATTGGCTAAGCGGGATGGGATAGATAGTACTCCGAGCTATTGATATGTTCGTCATTTTGTATTCGAAGGAATGATGAAAATGACCTACATGTCCACTGCAGTTGGAGCTCAAGGCTTTCTAAAGTAGATGCCACATATAGGATAAGTTCCCGAAGGCTGTCATGCTCCTCGGACATTCTGGTTGGAAGATACACCACTAAATCTCGTAGACGTGGAAATGCTATAGTCGGCACCGTCAATGATGAAGCTCGCTCGGCAGAGAGGGGCCCAGTAGCTTGGAACAGTGGTATGTAAGGCGTATTGACAATTTCCAACTTCTCAACTCTTGAGATGGTCTGCAGACTGGACAGAGTCGTGATTTTCCGATCACATGGTTCATTGGCCCTGTCTTCATGCCAGTGCAAATTGGAGAGGGTGATTTCACGCAGACTAGTGGAGCCAAAAATACTAAGGAGCACCGTGTCCGACAGGTCTACGACGCCGCTGAGAGTCAAGGACTTCAATAGAGGATTAGAACATATCCGAAGAAGGTAAGGATTGTATTTGACGTCCCAAACGAATCGTCCGGCTGGCTTTTGGTACAAGTTGAAGCTTTCCAACGATTTACTGCGGGCCATTATGTCGAGTAGCTTGAAAACATTGTCCTTGACGAGACCAGCTCGCCATAAGACCCGATGTAGTTTGCCTTGGAATCGTAGGCGTACCTTGCTGATCAGAGCTGGTGGGTTTGGATTAGGAACTTGGATAGTGATCGTCAAGGAGCGTATTACAGTGACCAGATTGTCGCCAACGTGATTTTGTGCCAGGGTTTTGACAAACCTAGCCGCACGTTTCTGGGTAGAAAACGACGAATCACCATCGCCAAAGTGAAGGTCGACCCTATTGAAGAGATGGGTACGAGCTTCAAAATAGAACGATCGGGATACGAGGGAACAGGCTTTGAGAGTGGCTACACAGTTTGGCACCGTCTCAGAGCTTGAGAGCTGAGACCACGCCGCAACCTCATTGATGATGAGATGTATGATTTCTTGAGGTAATAGCAAAATTGATTTCGAGCTCGATACCATCATCGTTGAGTTCCTGTCATACTCATGAGCGTCGAGTCACCTTTTCTAGGGGTTTAGCGCTGCCGCTGAGCTCACCTTGTACTAGCGATAATCGATGGATGGCCAGTGTGGTCGATGGTCAACCTCGAATTTGAGCTGTTGACAGGGTCATTGTTCATCGGCATTGACGGCAGCGAGTCGTGGCATTTTCCTCGCAGAACTTATTTTTAACTTACAATGGAACACTATATGTACGGTTTTTTTAGAACAATTACAAGGTTAAGTTACCGACCATCATTTTGAAACCAAGACCTGGCGTTCCCTATTCAAACCCTATCCACAGTGGCAGGATCTACACGGCAACTGAGTTGTCAATGACTGAGTACAAGTTGGCAATGCTTAGTCAGGCTTTTTGTTTTTAAATTCAAATTTAGCGATTATTACACAATGTTCAAATTTTTGTTTCGTTCTAACTTCAATTTCATTTTTGCCTGCAAATGCTGTAGGCGAAACCCAGTAATTCTTCAGATTCACTCTCAAAATTATGACGCAGACTATTATTCTTCCCAAGAATTAGTTGAACTCATTATCGACGAAGTTGGCAATGAAAGCAACAGAAGGTGTCGCCTCCCAGCTTAACGGCTTGCTCTTTGATATCCTGGTCCTTCCTTATACCGGCACGGAAACATATATGCAATGTTGTAAACTTGGTCGACGACACAGGTTGAGAAGACCCAGAAAGCCAAAAGATATATCAAGGCTCGAGCGCTTCGCGAATCTCTTACAACACGACCTGCAAGCACCCCACCTGCCACTACACTTCAAGGCATTAAATATTCGGTATTATCTTACTCCGGCCGACCACTGGATGCTAGAACTAGGTGCCCTTTCGTATCCGAAATCCTCCAATCGATCCCGGGGTTGATTATAAGCAATCGGCTCATCTGCAAATCCTTAAAGTTCGTTACAATAGGCGATCAACGCAGGTTTTCTTCCTTTATTAAAGTGGAGGATTTTCAATCGCGAAGAACTCTTCATAACCCCATTATCAATTAAAACGCTCATTATAGATGGTAAATGGACCAAATCCAACGCGTAAAAAGAGGAAACGAATCTGTGGCCACGATCGGGGTGGATTAGTTTGGACGGTGTCTGTTCCAGCGACAGGTTTCTAAACTTGTCTGCCCTACAACTCGAGTTTTCTTTTGGATACAACTATGATAATACTGTCACCACACGATTTGCACCTCTACTGGCGAAGGAATTACACCAACTCGTGCAGGGAATGCTCAAACGTCTACTTCCATCTATTTCTCGGTCGCCTTCGGTATAGGTTGACATATATATAGATGTGGTAGGTAATAAAAACTCCTGGCGGCTGGAATATGAACATATTATTCGGAACCGGAGGCTGGTGAGTCGTATTCAAGACTTTTGGTGTTTCGTTCTGTGGTCAATTGTCACCTGAGTTCGCTACTTAGACAAAGATCGTTTGTTCTGAGTCATTAATAGATGCAGCCACTGTAAGCCTGGCGGCTCACCGCTTCATATACAGTCCGAGCAACTAGATGCCAGAGTGTATCTATAGCGCCATTTTGGTGTAACGGTTATGGTTTGTCGGACTGGCATGACCAGCTTACAGCTCCTGTCAGTACGCCGTACCCACACGTAATATTGTGTTAGGGATACATACTTATTTTATCACAAGTTGTACCCAATGAGTGTGCGGGGCCATTCCTGGTGTCTGTCATTTCGTGGGAGTGATAGAAGGCGATTTAAAAATAAGAGAAACCATGACAATGAAGTGTGTAGTCGTTGGAGATGATGCTGTTGGAAAGGTACATCATAAATTTCTCAATCATCTCCTTCTAATATCTAATGGCCTCAAAATTCTCTTACCTATAGACCTGCCTGCTGATTTCGTATACCACAAATAAATTCCCAAGTGAATACGTTCCAACAGTGTGTATCAATGTTTCCTGCTTTGCGTAGTTATTTAAATCGTCATCTCTGAACAGGTTTTCGGCAATTATGCCATCACAGTAATGATTGGCGAGGATCCTTACACATTAGGTCTATTTGATACAGCTGGTGCGTTTCTGTGCATTCCCGACTTCCAACCTACCTGCATGCTATCGATGTAACCACTATTGTCCCTGATTTTGTAGGTCAGGAAGATTACGACCGTCTGCGCCCACTGTCGTACCCACAGGCAGATGTTTTCTTGGTCTGCTTTAGTGTGGCTTCCCCGCCTCCTTCGAAAACGTGAAGGAGAAGTGGTTCCCCGAAGTCCATCATCACTGTCCTGGTGTACCTTGCCTGATCGTTGGAACACAAGCTGATTTAAGGGATGATTTTCGAGTAACAGAGGCTGGCATGCAGAAGCAGAGACCAGTCACGACTGA
>JAJIRX010000120.1:0-26893 GCA_023853785.1 Psilocybe azurescens | reverse complement strand
AAATACCATCGACTGGGGAGATTTATACGGACACGGGGAAGGCGGTTCGTTGATATCACGGGAAAATAGCAGTGAGACATAGAGAAGATAAGCTTGAAATGTCGGGAAGGTAGTCGTTGCGATGAGAAAAGTAATACAATGCATATCGAGACCGTAACAGAGGCAGCCACGGCACTATTCCCGATTGCGTGTAGAAAGTCGATTATTCCCGCAAAAAATAGAACCAGGGCTATTTGCAGGAGTAATGGCAGAAACGTGAGGATTTTCCAGACTTGCCACCTTTCCATTCCTTCGTATCGCATGTTCTGTATTGCAATGGTATCTCTGGCGGTCTGTCCTGGATAAGCCTGGTACTCTCGGAGCCATTGGAGAGTTACAATGCCTACGAGCACGGTTGCCAGACTGAAAATGAGGCTAAGAAACCAGAAGATGTTAACGCGAATGGCGGAAGGGCTGGGAGAAAAGGTCCGGGAAGGTAGATTCGAAAGCATTTGGGTTGCCCCATTACTATGATTATTTGTGTTACCTGCAATCTGGGAAAGGAGACTGACAATATCATTGTCAAGGTCTGGCTGTAGTGTCTTGTATGATTCGATAATGAATGTAGTCACAACGGCCGAGAATAGACCGGCCTTATGATGGGTCGAATAAGCCAACACAAGCATTCCCCAGTACGTACTGGTCCACAATCATGAACCTACACTCACAAAGATCAACAAATTTCCGATTTCGTCTTTCCAACCATCGCATCGCATCCTTTCCTTTTGCATCAAGGGGTCTAGTAATTTTCTCCATGGATCGCCTTCAGTTTTTTGGGGGCAAATTTGTGTTCGTCCTCGAGAGTCCACGGTTTTTCCATGTTCTGATGAAACATGTATACGAATTAGTTTTCACCACAGTAATGGTTGATGTTACACTGAATAGGATTTTGATAATACTCGCCTTTTCGTCCATTAGAGTACTTGTGGTTTTGTTGTGGTTCGTGGAAAGTTCATCGTTCAGAGTTGCAACGTTGGTTTAATCTCCAAGTTGATCTTCCCGACGGGGTTTCAACCATATTAAATCTCCGATTCAAAATTTATGTCTCCGAAAGCGCCAAGATCAGAATTGGATCAGAAAGTCTCCTTTCAAGTTCTTCTCATTATGCTGCATTACAACGTACCTCAGGAACTAATCGAAATCATAGTTGACGAAGTCGCGAGTAGTAAAGACGATGCACAGCGCGTATCGACATTGTGCGCATGCTCTCGTACTTCATGGTCATTCCTAACAGCTTCCCGCAAACACCTCTTTGAGGAGGTTACTTTGGAGGAAGACGCTGGAGACGACACAGAAACAAGCTTGAAGGATGGATCTAGGCTCAAAGATTTCTTGCAGATCCTTGAAAACGATCCTTGTCTCCGTTACGCGGAACAGCAACACCTGTCATTGAACATCAAGTCCCTAAATATCCGACTGTCGGGAGCTCGTGCCGCTCGAAATAAACGAGGCTTCAGAGCACTGAATCGAGAGCGCTCGTTTCTGCCCTCTATCCTCAAATTAATCCCTGGAATCCATAAATTCGGTCTGTCTTTCGATTCCAGGCAGACTTGTAATTCCTGGGTCTTCGTTGATGACCCACTCAAAGGAGCCCTTGTACAATTCTGTACATCACAACCCATTATCACTATGGAACTACGCCATATCCACGCACTACCCTTAAATCTTCTAATTGACTGCCTCGGTCTGGTATCTCTATCAGTCGACGGTCTCACTGAAGTAGACGAACAAGCATCACGTACTCCTTCACAATCATCGTTCTCTATGTTGGAGAGTCTGTCTGTCACCTATTCGTCGAACTTCTTAGAGCTTTTGGGAAGGGTGCATCTGCGCACTCCTTCTGATATTATACACACTCCATTTTCTTCTTTAAGAAGACTGGAAACTCCGCTGGGCATGATAGAGTGGGAGTTCATTCGTTCGTTACCCTCTTTATCGCATCTTTGCTTTAGTCGCACCTCAGGTGAGAGGCATGATTTCCTAATTTGTCTAAACCACGCTTTTTCTCATTTGCCTGCTCAGAACCTTTTAATCGATACTCATACCTGGACCTTCGTCACCTGAAAAGCTTGCGTTACCTCATGCTCAAATGGAATTTTGGAAACACCAACGGTTTTGCGTCCCTTCCTTACGTAATAGCCTGGCCGAAACCTGGAGCCGACGTTGAAGTTGAAGATTTCCCTGATCTGAGCAACAGTTCCAATTCTAACGCTAGACATATTTGGTGAATGGAATTTCTGCACCAGGAGGAACGAACAGCAAAAGTTTATGGCCAGCGCAGGATGGAATTCACTGGACGGTGTTCTCTCCAGTGGAATGTTTCGCAATTTGCACTTCATTCGGTTTGATTTAACTCTACGCTACACGGCCTTATCGACCTTAACGCATTCAGTGGAGAAATATTTGTTGAAAAAGTCCAAGAAAAACTTCCAGAACTACTTCCTATCCTATCCAAATCAGACTCAATTCGAATTCAGCTTGACATCCACGTTGCAATTCATGAATAGATACTCCTTAGATCCCTAGGATTGCATTATCTCTCACAACATCCGCTCTATGTATGAGGTAAAATACACTTGAAATAAGTTCAGTGTGTGGAATAAAGCTATCCTCGCCTGACATCAGCTAGAAACTCAGCCTAATAAAACCTTCCCTGAACGTCCCTTATCTCACCACTTCGCCCCCTTCTCTCTCATCTGATACGTTCTTTTCTCTGCCTTGCAGATATTCCGACCCATATTGGCACATATATGCACCTTTCTCGTCTTTTTTTTAACCCGCGACTGTACGTTCGGAACGATCGGAGGCAAATTGGAGCACGAAACAGTTTACAAGCACTGGCAACTGCAAATGCCACGGCCACGAGCGTTCCGCCCAAGTTTGATCAACGTTCTATTGCAACGGTGCAAAATCTAGACCAACAATAACTGTTCCTCGTTTCCCCTCGTTTGGCCCAAGATGGCTTTAAATTAACAAGCAGCGGGACTGTCGAGCTCTTGCCGTGACACTCTCACTCATTCATTTGGGAGCAACTGGATTTTATCTTGAGTTTCAACATTGTCCGGCCGCTATCTCACAATGCGTATCCATCCATCTCCTTTGGATGGTTTAGTCACAAAATTAGGAACAAAACCCTCGATGGCCCAAAAGCTTGCAACAACTGGCCGCCACTAATGGTTCATGATTATCTTGAGTAACCTCCCCGCGACGTGTTGTTCCGACAATCGAAGCACCCTGTGTCGCATCTACTCCCAGGCCCATTGTTTCAACCCGAATATGGTGCACAATTGCGCCAATAATGCCAATAATGACATGAAGTAGATAGATCATTGGAATATACATGTCCGATGCATTCAATAACGGAATTTGAACTGTACAAGCGCTCATCAAAATTGTGATGTCCAAAATTGGATGTGGGCACTTCGATATCTCCACTTTGGAAAGGCTGATGGAGCACTGGATCTCACTAGATGTACTTTTCATGCTTCTTTGTGGTCCTTCATTGCTTGTATATCCGCCGATAAACTGGATGAATATATCTATTATCCGAATATCTACTCCCGTTGCTTGCTTGCTTCTGGGCGTCTCTTTGTTTTGCAATTTAGCAGCCCAGTCTTGCCATCTGGCTGTCGGTGGTGGAATATGTCTGATTTTGCAGGTATCTAGACGCTGCTCGCTCGAAGTGTCATTTGAGTTGTAGATCGTGCCTTCAGGTCCCGAACGTCCATGCAATACACTTTGAGTTTGGCCGATTATCCATCCATTTTTTTCGTGTCAATTTATGTCTATTGGGGCCAAGCCCCACGCAGACCTAACTAAGTACAGTAGATAGTAGCAGAACACTGCGTTTCTTTCTCCATTCCCAAGGACCCCATGTGCACTGCTGGGGTACGCCTGTAGCGAGCTACAGCGATCCCCTCCCCAAACGGCCCAACACGGAAACGTTGTTTCTGGGCATCCTTACTTGATGGGTGGGGCGCATCGCGGGTCTTCAGTTGTTCTTTCTTCTGGGCGCATTATCCATCCATATCGCACAATGTCACTCTCCTTTTCTCTCCTATATCAGCTTATCTCTTTGATATTAGCGGACCGATGGACCTCTCCGGTGAGAAAATTGCATCAGCTATAGTACTTGGCGAGCCACTGCCTCTTGGCTTTTCTCTGCTAATACATGGCTGACTCTTACAGATGAGCAGAACATTATAGGGCGACGGTAGCATAGATCTAAAATTATAAGTGTTCGCAGCTGCAATCTTTACAAACAAGGCAGCGAAATAACTTGACCGAAACACCTACCCGGTTGTGGCCATCACCCCATATGGAACGTAGAAAGAATAGTCGGAGGTATGTACGTATAAAGTGATATAAATTTCCATCTCTTTCGCTACCAAATCGATAGATAACACGGGTTTATCAAATTCGCCTCCCGATTCGTTCATTCAGTTTTTCGATGATCGAGCCGGTTGATTCCTCGTCGTCTCAAAAAGGGCATTTATTTAACCATTTTTAACTGTGCAACTGTAGGGCAGAGTTCAAGAACTCCCTAGTTCGGCATCTCATGATATATATCCTTTCCTCACCATGGAGAATAGGACGAATCCAAGGAGACAGCATTTCTTCGGTAAATCCTACCGAAATGATTCAATTATATGTAGGCAGGGTCGAGACATGGATGCGGAAGAAATAATCGACGCCTTTCTGTCGGCGAAGTATCACCTCATTAGCTACGTAAGAGAGTGTGAAAGAAAGTCAAGGTTGACCTTCATTCATAGTTAGGCGAGATTCCCGCGAGGCTACTGATTGACTGTATGGCAAGTGACGAAATTAGGGTGATCTTTACTCCATGACTTCTACGTCAGAAGCGCCTGGGGACCAAAGCAGTAGTGATTCCAAACACGCAATGAAAGCTGCATAATACAGACTCTATATAATGCAGATAATATACGATACCGATAGCCGTATGCTCCACAATGGGACTATGAGGCGCAGGACTAGGTCCGAATAGTATATTCTACGTTACGTATGCTAATAGCTATGCGATTCGATAATCCGGAGAGCGCAGCTGCCGAAGAAGAAACATTGAGTAACCTAAAAATAGATTAAATGAAGTTCTTGGATGACAAGTGCTATATCCACTGAGTGCGTAGGAATCTACAAGTAAGACTCGGAGATACCCTTCCATTTTTAGCTTCTGGCTTCGAGGAAGTCTACTAGTAGATTCTTACAATTCAAGGGCACATGCATAAGATGATTTCGAGACTTTAGGGACCGGAGAAACGTTATGTGGCACCGCGGCGCATTTTATTTATATTTACTATGGTCCATCTAGAGAATCAGTCAACAGAAGCCATTTAATCTTAGAGCGCCAAGCAGGCGGTGCTGTTTTATGCCACGGTCAAAAATCGTCGACAAGGCTACTGGTTAACTGCCGTGCATGTCATTTTTAATAGGTCTAATTATAACGAATATAAGGTTTTATTCCTGGCGATTTTGAGGCCCTGCAATAAGCACCGCTAGCGAGGATAAGAAGGGGGACAGGAGGAGGAGGAGAATTCTTCTGAGAGGCAGAAGAGTGAGATATTTTGAAGACAATGGACTACAAGGCTGTCATGATCATGATGAACCGTCACTTTCAGGCCTTCACGACGCACCACACCAGAAGGCTCGTAGTAGCGTACACAGCTAAGTAGTATCGTCCCAGTATTCAATCCAAGTCAATAGAATTGGAATACGGTAGCCTCATGTCAAGCGCTGCGCAATGTGTGGCAGGCGAGTTCTTTTATGGAGGACCTGACAGCTTGACTTGTAAATACCGCTGTGTATTTCTGGAACTCAGGTGGGCGGGTACCTCGGATGCGGGCCTCGAGCGCAGCGTACCTTTCTAGAGCTGGAGTGTGGGGAATGTTATAAATGTAGTAGACTACATAATGGAGCGGCCGTTTGCTGGCAGCTGTTCAAGCTTGTAGATATTTATAAGGTGATGCACGACCTGAGCGTGAGCCTCGATGTGCGGCTTGTGTTTTATCTGAGATTTCGCTACCGTAACGTGGCCCTTGAGCACGCATGCCGCGGCTTTCACAGGGCATCCTACTTATAAGCTGTGAAGCCAGTCATTCAAGGAGGTTTATCGGTCGTCTTATAAGTAGTCAAGGGGAAGAGCGTAGGTGTTCTTAAGCCCCACTTTAACCTAAGCCCCCTTTTACCCAGGGTGTCCGATTCTACTCAGCACAGCGTCCCCGTGTACCTTAAGTAATATCGTCACAGTATCAAGCATTTTTAGTTGCACTAGGGAAAATTTCACACCGTCAGTCAAAATGTTTAAGTATTTCTAAAATTGGTATGTGTCTTGTGTCCGCGGAGACTTTCGAGGGAGATCATTGAGAACTAGGAGGGCCGACATGAGGTTCTGCCCGGCCATTGTGCCTTGGAGTCGTTCAGAGGGGTGATTCATAGGTGATTGATGACGCAGGGGGCGAGTTTGATTTACCTGCAGCGTGAGTGACGCATCGGAGAAAGGAGAGGATCGCCATAAAGAGATGCGACGTATGGCATGAGACTATTGGTACCTGCGCTTCTAGGAAGGCAAAAGGGGGCGGCTCTTTTGAGGGACAGACAAAGTTGGAGAATACTTGCCGGAATCACTAATATGACGCCGTTGCAGTGGGTTCACGAACATGATCGAGACGAGACATGATCATGATGCGGACTTTGGGACGACAGAAGGCAGAAGCCGAGGTGTACATGGAAGTTGAAGCACATGAAAGGAATAAAAATTTGGCAGGCAGTCAATATACGTGATCATCTGTTCGATTGCGTTGAAGTCGACCACAGACGGCGGGTGTGAATAGATAGGGTCTGAAGTTTTGTAGCGTGTGCCGTAATATCTACAGTGCGGCGTGATGTGGATTTTTTATGACAGACAGAAGACTTGTGGAAGGCCGTACATGGACATAAACATGGACATAGACATAGAGACAGGCAGTAATTGCGACGCCGACAGTACAGTAAGCAGACCACGTCACTCGCGAGTGGAAATATTTCGGCGGTCCTGCCGTCATATGTGTATCAAGACGGCAGCGCCTTCTTGTTTCTGATGAGGAGTTACGAGAGTTGCTACCAAAGCAAGAGGAAGAAGTTTTACACAGAAGAGTAGGACGCACGAGTGGACCAGTGCGTAATTAAAGCCAACTAAACGGCGTACTGGCAACCGGCGGGCAGTTTGGAACTAACCGACCCAAAGCGCTAAAGCTTCATCCGGCTCGCCGAGAAACGGATGGTTCAGCAAACTTAGAGATCCAAGTTTGTCTACGAATGCTGGTGTTAATATCGATCTGAAACCGAATGATCAATGTCTTTCAACACCATATCAATACCCCTAGTATGATGGATGATCAGGTCTTCGCCCCTAGCAGCCCCATATCCTCCCATAGCTCCCATGGTGTAAGTACATACAGCGTCGGGGAAGGTGTCGGGGAGCAAGTTCGATCATAAAAGATCATGAAAGCCTTGGCGCGGATTTGAGATGTCTGATATTAGCTGATAGTATTCCATTTATGATCAACCACAGTCAACAACTCACGATCGTGCCTCGTGCGAGTGGAAGATCTCATCTATCAGTGTTGATGCCGCACTGTTGATGCGCATAGTTGCGCACGCGTGGCTTCGCTTACGCTGCGGTCGGTTGACTCGGGAAAGCTCGGGAGTCGTCGATGAAGCCGGTCGCCGTACGCGTGGGTGCATGATGATGATTTTCAGAAGGCACTGGAAGGAAGTTCTTTCATCATCGCCATTGCTTCTCGTTGAACGCGCGTTGAAGAACACCGGGCCCGGATTGGTCTGGAGTTGGGAGCTGAGCTCAAGTAGGTGCATGTTGAATGAGATTCAAGGACACGCGTGAACCCAGTGCAATGCCCACTGCCTGGATATATCTGGACAGGTTCTGGTTGTGCTTGTCTTTCATTCTTTATTATTAGAAGAACATATACATACGGTATGCAGAACAGAACGCACCAGAGCAGTGGCAAGAAGAACTCAGAAGCACTTTCAGGCTGCTTTGGACTCCTTTAGCTCTGGCGATATGGGACAAATATATTGCGAGTTATTGCGACCAGGGCAAAATACCTGGCAATGCAAATGGGTTTGGGATTACTTTGAGCATGGTCGGGCTTTGCACTTTACGCCCAGCCCGAGCGCACTGACGTTATACTCTTGGATAAACTGCTCGTTTGGAGTGAAAGTATAATAAGTGGGCCACAAAAGTTCTTGATCCTACGCTAAAGAGTGTGACAAGGGTTTGCATAGTTTTTCTACAAGATCTCGACGGAGTGTCATTGGAAATGAGACGCGGGAGGAAGAGGAACTTCAGCTACTGACCATTTGAAATTCTGTGCTAATCCCGCCCGGGCCTCAGTCCCCACGCTCTTCACCATCGTTTCTCCGGCCAAGTGTTCGCCGTGCCGTTCGTGTTCGGAATGCCCTGGCTCAGTAGCAGACTGGAGGAGCACAGTTTATATACATACACCTTGTACGTACCTTGTGCTCAGCTTTGTCGATATTGTGAACTTCTGATAGCGTCTGATTGGTATGCATACATGTCATGCACGTACTGAGATATGTGCAAGCATCAGAATACTTCGATGGCAGATGCACAAGTAACATCTCAGTCATATTTAAACAACAAGGCGTCATAGAATGGAGCGGATGGCACTTGAAATGCGGGGAACGGAGAAATGAAGCTCGTGAGAAGGATTGAAGGATATTTCCGTCGAGAGTTGCATATATATCTTTGTAGCAAGGTCTAGCAGTGTACATGGTGACAATGATTGACACGGGGTTGTGGGATGGATCGTACATACTAATAGTGGATTGAATGTAGAGGCGAGGAGGCAGAAGAGCGTGATTTATGAGAACAAGATCTGGATCTCGATGTGAAAAAGAGATCTGAATCTGGACCACCGGAAGAAGTAACGCCCAACTTCGGACCGGATAAAGGAACTGTAATTAAGGCGCGCTCTCGGTTTAGACTCAATCCTTTGACTTTCCCTTTCTCTCCACCACCACCTACACATTACAATGTCTTTCTCCGTTGACGACCTCGTATCGTCTCTCTCCTCTGCCCATGTTGGCCAAGAGGCGATGGACATAGCAATGCTTCAGGTACGCAGACCAATATCCATCTCAAGCAGCACTGTCTGACCTTTGTTGACAGGCTCAGCTCGCCGAAACCCTTTTCACCGCTGGACCTTCAAATTCGTTCTCCAGCAGCACCTACTCCACTCCTCAAAACTATGGTTCGCAGATGCCAACCCGTGGTCGCTCGCAAAATACCCGACCATGCAATACTCCACGCGCACGCACACCATCGTCATCTTCAGCCACCTGGGGAATGGACGCCGGGCGAGGACGTACAAATTCCATGTCATCAAGCTACGCAAACGACATGGACGAGGACGAGATGATGGTCGAAGAACTTCTTTGCCTTCATCTCAGTTCGACAACAGCTATGTTTCGTCGTCGTCATCCTCCGCTTCATATCAATCGCCTATGCCTTCCCCCATTCCATCCCATTCTCAAATGAACGCCGTGTCATTCTCTTCATACAACTCATATCCCGATCCCACTCCATCTTCCCCTACCGCATCATTATTCACCACCACAGACCCCTTCTACATTGCCCAATTGCAATCTCTCAATAACCCGCCATCCCACCAATCACAATCCATTTTCGCGCAGAACGGACGTTTATCGCAAAACTCTCCCTTTGCCCTACCATCGCAATACCACCAACATGGGATGGCCATGAATCACACTCAGGTTCCGTTCAAACCTTTGCAGCGGCTTTTTGATTCTGGCTGCGCTCGTGTGAGTGGGATGGGGTGTCGGTCGGTCGGTTCGTCGAAGCGGCAGGGTCTCGGTTGGTCGATGCGCTTCCAAGAGAAGACGAGTTGGTGATGGAAACGGCGTGGTTCGATTTATGACAGTAGAACCCAGCCCAGGCTGTTCTTGAAGGCCTGGCCATCTCTAGTTTCTCAGCTTCGCAATGGTACTTCGTCGTGATTTCACCATCAGGGTTTGTGCGATGCGCTCAAAAACATTCATTGGCAGTGCTGCTGCTCACAATTTCTCTCTCTCGCCTGGCGTAATTGCTGCGCCTGAAGAGCACTCGTACGACTCACGCTTAAAGTGTATCCGCGATAAATTCTCATCCACTATTCCACTCATGAACCCAAAACATCGGACTTCGTCTTATCCACGTTACATCCACGTAGACTTTGCGGCCAAGCTTTCCACTCGCATCCTCATCCTTGGAATCATTCAATCCTGCCGACGTCGACGGGAGATCCATAGTATCGCCTCAATGGTTACTCCCACTCCTCCATTCCGATTGAGGTGTATTCCCTGATCAGTCCATGCTCTGCGGGACTTCTGCATATGCATCTGTATCTGTATGTTCTGTCTATTTTCGGATAAACGAAAACGGGATCAGGAATGAGGGAATGAGGGTGTCCTTTGTCTTTGTTCCCTGATTCTCGGATTCTGTGAAGGCGATGTTTCGACCACCACGGCGGTCTTTGTCTTTGCAACTCTATATATGATCGACCGGACCTTGCCGCTGCCGTTTTTGGTACTGCTTAATTGGAGGTGGATATGTAATTTTAGGTTCGCATGCGGATATGTGGGTGGATTCAGCACTGCAGCCCTTCATATGCACGCGCGTGGAGAGTTTAATCTCGACGACCCCAGATCTTTCGACACAGAGACCAAAAGTTCAGCCGCCTAATTCTCCTTTCCGGCGACATCATCATCCTTCTTTCTTTTCCCGAAATCTTATACAATTCCATCCCTTCCCAATCCTCACTGAAATATCCTTTCATTTCCATCATTTCTCCTAATCTCACTCGTCACCAAACATATGTTTTTCTACCCACGTACCCCTTCGGCACCGGAATAAATTTCAGGGAACAACATATCATGAAGCGTTGGGTGCTTACATTTGATGTACATGATCTCTCCTCTTTCACGGTCTCACCCTCGCCCTCGGCTAGTCCCTGCGTCACCACATACTGATTTTCCAATCCACGAAAAGGAGGAGGAAGATCCAGGAGGATTGAGGAATCGGGATCTCGTTTGGTGGTATCATTGCCGGCACCGGGTATGGAATCAGGCTATGCATCAATACTCAATCCGAAGTGTCCCGGACCTTTCTTCCATGCCCATCTTCCATCATCCGTTTCGTAATTTTGGCTGCCCGTCTGTCGTCTGTCGTCTGCCTCTTGCATGCCATCATTGTGTACGTATCGCGGGGTTGTAGATCGCGGGGAACAGGGGTGTGACGGTTTCCTGGTGTGTGGGTCTCGGTTGGCCATTTGGGCGGGTTTGCTCCATGCGGTGTTGTTTTTTTGGCATGGCAAGCTGTCGTCGAACTTTGTAAATCGTGCTTCCAACGTGCTCCTTTTCATTTCATTCATCTCGAGTCTAAATTCCTCTTTTTCGTCCTGTTGTCGCCATTTAATTTGGGTATTTCTTTTACCCTTTATCATCTCTTCCAAAACCCCTTCGGGATCCCATTTCTTTTGTTAGAACGTCCCCTTCGCGCATGTCATATTATCACATTCCATTGATCTTTGTTATCCGAGTCTCCTTTTTCGTATCTTTCTTGTTGTACAATGTTTGATCTCTTCACGCCCCTACTTAGAAAAATGTACAACTAGAGTCTAGCATCAAATCCATCCATCGCATCTCATAAACTTTGGGGTCTATTGTTACTTGCTTCTTGAGATCAAAACCTCTTGTGTGTGAAACACTTTTTGCATGAGTTGATGATCGACACTCGGCACTCGACATCGATCACCTGCGCAGTATGCCAGCGTTGGTCTGGTGGCCAAACTTTTATATTATCCTGTAAATCTGATCCGAAGAGGAGAGACGGGAAAGCCTTCATATTCAGTGACAATACGTATTGTATTAGGTTCAGATTTTCCGAATTATTGGTCTCGAGGCTAGGCGGCATGTTAAGGAGAGAGGCGGCATGTAGGTTGTCATATAAAATAGAACCCCATGAATGACAGCGTCAAGAAGCCAACGATCGTCCGAGCCTGTGTTTTTCAATAGGGAAGCTTGGTGGGTTTCTGTGGTAGCATGTAACACGTATTTCAGAAGGTCGAAGGTGGGTTTTGAATCTAAGGAACACTGAGCGCGTGATGGATGATTCGGATGATGGTGAGCGCTCAGATCTGGCGGTGCATTTTGATGAAAAATAGAAACTGAGGTACTTCGGAGAAGCTGGGACTGGCGGCGGTGATGCAGTGGATCATCACCATAGTCTTGGTGTTCTATAGATAAAAGTTCTCGGGTACCGAGGCTTAGTTTGCGCACACCCCTGGACTAACTGTGTTCAAGCAAACCAAGGCCTTAACTGATCATCGAATCCGCTAGTGGCCATATCGTGCATTTACTGATAAGCCTAGCAAATCGAAGTAACGACTTGCGTTACTGCGCAGCAGGTTGTCAAGTGTCCCAGTCATCTCGAGGCTCACGAGATCTAGCAAACCAAAGGCTGGGGTTTTGTTATCTCATGTTCGAGGAGATTCGACGTTCCCAGTGGCTCAGTGAACTCTTCTGTGTGCAGTATTGATCGGAGAGGTCGTAGTATGATAGTTTTCCTTTCCCATGGATTCATGGTACTTTAAGTTGAATTTACTCACGTTGATATGGGCTACTACGTACACTCTTTCGTAAGTAGACTACCTCAGCTCAACTCGCTCCGAATCCACCTTCTTTCTCTGGTAGTATATTTAGGACTCGGATGAATGAGCCGCTGTGACTTTCAATGCACTCTCACGCGATATCACTGTGGTCGGCCTAGTCTGTTACTTCCCTGGTCATGATATTATGATATCAACTCATTTTATCTTGAGACCAGGGTATGCGTAGTTCAATATATTCTGCGTATGAGATTCTTGTTGCCATTAAACTTCAAATTAGAAACGCTTTAGGCAATGTTCTAAAAATAGCTCACCGTAGTCTGCATGTGCGCCACAATTAATTTTGTCAGTCGATGGTTGGTACATATCAACGTACTTGTTCAATGTCAATTTGTAACAAGGATTTATACACTAGGATAGCATGGCCGCGGAATATTCAGTATCAATGAGACCGAACTGTATCAGGCTAGGGCTATGTAGTTAACTAGGTTGTACGGCAAATAATAATCCTACGCTACTACTAGTACTAGTACCTGTAACATTCAAAAATTCAGAGAGTTCATTATGAAAGTACATACGCGTATGTCAAGCTGAATTTCAACTTTTTCCGACTGATACAACGAAGGTAGTAATTTTGGAAGCCTTTTCTGAGTATTCTTTATCGAGAATCTTGGGGCTACTACACAGTACAACGTCAAATCAAGCTTGAGGGTGCGCAAATTGGAAAACCTGTCAGTAGAAAGAATATCGTCGAGTGACCTCCAACCTGCGCTTGGTATAAAATGACGATGCTCTCTTCTACTCCTATAAGACGTCCATTCAGCCACAATTATCAGAGTGTGGATAGGAATTGCTATTGAGGTGGAGTGGCCTCTTCCGCGTTTCAGATCTATCCAAGGGAGAAGGCCACTGATGCCGTCGACAACACTCCCAAAATTCCACTTGAGCTCAAGGATCTCCAACCGTTTAAAGGCACCGAGCTGTAAGTATCTCGTCGTTGGATTAGATATGTCTAAAGATATATACGAGATGAGTTAATGGCAATAATGTTCAATTTCAAGATACTGACCTAATACTAATGGCGCCCCAGCAATGCAAAGATATGATAGCACACTGAGCGGTTCTGAAGCTTGGGGGTGATTATCCGGGTCCAATTTAGTGAAGTGCATGGAAAGAGCTTTTAGTTTAGGGCAAGATGTTATGAGAGTCAAAGGTAATCGGTCGATATGGCCAAATTGCATCTTGTGGATGGGCCGCGATGTACAGAAGTGTACGAGCTTCTCCTTGAGTGAATCGTCGATGTAGGGCCACGCATTATGGGCCTCATTCGATCCAAATGACAAATTCAACTCTCGGGCGTTTGGGATTAAGTCCAGGAGGACGGGTAATAGCGATTGTTTTTGGTTTCCAGGGCTCGTATTGTGCATTTTTGGAGGGTACGAAGAGAAGAGAACTGGATTATTAGGGACTTAATGTGCTTGGGTAGGGTGGTTTGATTGGGATAAGAGCGACAAGGATCGTCCTCGATTAATTGTAGAAGCTCTTCGAGCTTTGATCGAGCTTTGACGCTCAGGTCCGTGTCGTCTCCTGCGTCCTCAATTAGGGTGATCTGGCCGAAAAGACCCTTGCGAGCAGGGGAAAAAACGACCATGAAGTAAGTGAGCATGCAGTAAGTGCTGATAAGCGTGTCGGCTTGTCTCCATCTGCAGCTACTTCGCAAACCACAGCATCAACCAGTTCCTGGGGTATGTTATGTATCATGATGGAACGAAAAGAAGATGGAATGTTCTAGGTCCTTCTGCTGACTGTACTTTTGCCGCACTCCGTCTGAATGCTACTTCTACTATCTGGGGAACACGTAGAAGGAGTAGCCGTGGTGGTGGTGAGAAACAAGGAAAAGGCGCTAATTGAGTCTTGCACTCCAGGCTTGCTTCAAAGTGGCGCTCACCGAGCCGAACGTGCCAAGTTGACGATTTGCCCACGCCATCGAGGTTAATCCCAGGAAATCCCTGCTTGATCCCTGCCGCGGAGACTCTGACAACGTAACTGGTTTTGTTTCGAGCCAATGCCTCTCTACAGCCTCCTTTATCCTCAATGGCTTTCTCCCAAACTCACGCCCAGCCGAGTATACCGCAGGAAATCATCGACTTGATTATTGACGAGCTTGCAAATCAAAAGCCCGCACTCGAAACTCGGACTGCGCTTCGAGCATGTTCCCTTGTGTCGAAGTCTTTCACCTATAGGGCACGTCGGCAACTTTGGTGCAACATCGTCTTCTATGTGGACGGTACTCTCGCGAAGCGCATCAACAAATTTGTCCGTATGCTAAAACGAATGAACGACAAAACCTTGATTTCAGAAGTGCATTCTTTCAAGCTGGTTTTTGAAGATCCAGGCACACGTCAAAAAATCCAGACATCCCAGGCCAAATGGCTGTCCTTCGGTCTATATTACGCTTCTTCGAGCGACAATACGATATTTTTGACGTATTCAGCATGCTGAAGAACCCTAACCTCCGACACCTTAGTGTTGCTTCCCGGGGGGGAATACCTTTCTACTGGGGCCAGGGCGCAATCTCCATACAGCCGCCTCTTCTCCAGATATTATCGAGTAGCAACCTCAAATCTTTTGCACTGTGTAATATCAGTGCAGTATCAAAGATGATAGTCGCAGCCGCGTTCTTTTCGAAAACTATCCAAGAATTGACTCTACGTAATACATTTCTTGGTCACAGAGACGAAACGCCACTCACCAATGAAGTATATGGCGTGCTCGCAGATTTGAGAAGATTAGAGATGACGGGTGTATCCCTTTCTTCTGTATTCTCTCTGATTCTTGGCATACTCCCGAACTCTACCATTCGACAACCGTTATTTCCCCATCTTCAAACTCTGGTGATATCAGTACCTTGGAATACCGACCATACAAGCGTACTGTGGAAGTATGTGCTGGGCTCGGCTTCGACCTTGAAAACCCTCGAGATGGAGTTCCACTATAGGCATCATTACTACGGTATTTGTTGTTTTTTCTTGAAAGACACCCGTCTCTGACCAACCTTTATTTCCCAAGAAAGCCAGATCTCCTCGCTTAATCATTTATCTCTTTCCGGGCTAGTCTCCCTGCGGCATTTCAAGTTTCGAACGGCTTCTCCTGACAGTATCGCTTGGATCGAGGATTGCCAACGTGCTCTTCTCGACATTTTTGCAATCCGCGATTTCTCCAACAAATTGGAATCAATCGAGCTTCAATTTCTACTCAGCGCAATGTGGGATCATATCAATGGAGCCACGTTGGAAAGGTATAAGCAAGCGCAATATTGGGATGTGATCGATCTACTATTTATTAGCGAAGGATTTACCAATCTCGAGCTGCTCAAGATCTCGATAGAGGTGCGCCACTATCCAAACCCACGAGATACGACGCATTGTATCCCTACGGAGGAGCTATATGACTTCGCCAATACCATGCTCCGAAGAGTTACTGAAGCTCCTCAAATCCAACTCACTCTCGATGGTCGGCTCGTTTTCTGTAACAACCCAGGACTCTATGGAAACCCGGACTGTCAAGCTTCGAAAAGTTTCGCCAAACACATCACGGCGAGTGATGCCGGTCTTTGACCATATGCAAACACTATATTTAGGTTATCAGGACCCCTAAAACCTGTGGATGATATACTGCATTGGATAAAACTCCAACTATCAGCACAAGTTACTTATGGGATATGGAGCACAACCATCGGAATATGTTTCTTTAGTAGCATTACCATAAATAAAGTGGTTCAACAGTTCGCAGATAACATGCGCAGGTACCCCCATCTCAGGTATCCCACTTTTGGAGGTATCCTCATTCGATCTTCCGAATTTGAATCATGCCAAAGGATGAAATTAAAAGGAGTGTAAATACATTGGAATTTCATGTTTCCCTAATTTATTGTGGCTACACAACACGTTGAATGGTGAATTTCCGCAGTCAGAATTTAGCCCATAAGGACTCCAGTTTTCCTTCTAGGTTTACATGAAATTTATTGTAATTTTTTTAAGTTATATTTTGTTACACCTTAAAGTTGACAGTAAAAATGTTTTCGTAGAAAACGGTTGATATTTGACTTCAAGAAAACACTGACAAAAGCTGCAATTGCGTGAAGTAACATTGACCAACACACTGACTCAGCAAACCAAATCGGTGTATGGCTAAGTGTTGCAGTGCGCTCCCTGCGCGCTTGTGCTCCTTAGAGGCATGCCCATGCTCGATTGAATGATTTTGATGAATTTGACTCTAGCTCTGGCATGTTTTTAAGGACACTGAGACTTGTATGAATGTGTACTCGTACCGGCAGCAACACTGGAATAGAAACGGTCTGTAATTGGTTACAATAAATGTTTCCAAAAAAGACACTATTTGTCAATTTCCAAAGTATTGGCTGGGTCAATTTCATTGAAATAAGTTTTAATTAAAAGATATGATAGTATTGATCAATTCTTAATACAATTTTTGACCGTAGGTAATTACTGGTGAATGCAATAATTGTATCAAAGCAAACGAGAAATCAGCAGTCACTAGTGTCCGGATTTGGCAATCGTGTGAGCGAAGATCAGGCAAGTTGCATAACATGTTCGTAAATGTCTTCGGGTCAGGTCTTCCTTCAACCGCTGGTGGAAAAATATTATTTTAATATAACATCTGCAGGTTTCTGAGGTCCTAACGACCTAAATACAATGTTCACGTGCCATCAAACATCGGCATAGCTAGCCGCTATGTGTTTGGCAAAACCTTCTGAAGCTTGACAGTCCGGGTTTCCATAGGACTCTGATACGGAGACCAATTTTTTGTTCCCGTAGACCAGATGGGCGCTGCCAATACTGAGTACTACTTACTATAGTTGGCTCAATGTTAGCTATAGGAGTGGTACCGACGAGCCAACGAGCGCGACGGTGTGCACGTGCCTTCTTATACCCGACTCGGACATTCCCGCCTCCCCCGCCTTTCATCGAATTCAATATATTGGTCTCACTGCTCGTGTCCTTTTCTACTCCCACTCCCACTCTTGTACAACTATATAGGTGCATAACATGGTTTTTCTTTCCACATGCCGATATGTGAAGTCTAATCGCCTTCTTTTAGGGTTTAATAAACCAAATCCTATATAATGAAATCAAGCGGCTGGCACTGTCATCTACTGTCATGCCATCAGACAATTTGCCTTTAGAGATTGGACCACATTATAATGGCAATCTTTTCACCAGTGCATCGTTGCTTTTGCATCCTCTCTGAAGTTCCTATATTCCGAAGTTTTTCAAGTACAAAACAACAGGTGGCTTTTCATTAATCCATGAAAAGACCAGTCCTCGTCTGTCATCCCAGGATACTACTTAAGTATTTTTTGAGTGCGTATGTGGAACTCATAGTTGCTATGTTCTTCTGCCATGCCGACTGGTCTTCGTGAGTTCAATCCTTTAGTAATAACTGTTCGCCTTTCTTACACCCCTTCCGTAGGACAATCCAGCCCTTTGACGTTGATGTCATTCCTTCCCTGGTGTCAGCACATGCAGTGGTCATTCTGCTCTGGAACCTGCTTATCTCGGTTCGTCACCCGTCCCCGCGTGCCCATCGATTATTGATGGATTGATCTTCGCCTCCCAAAAGGACAGACGGTATGTGATTATAACGAGGGATCAGCCTTGAGGCCACCTCACCGTTCTTATATCGAGGGGGCAAAATCTAACGCTACATCTGCGGTGAATGAATATTTTCTGAGGTTTGGGCTCTTAAGGTGCACAGAATGGAGGGACTTTGTGGGCGTCAGTACATTGTACTGAACTCTTCTGAAATCACTCGAATATTCTCGAGCATACAAAGTCATCGTCATGTCTATGTTCCTCAGCGCTGCACCTAACTCTCACTCAACGCAACCTGCTGAACATATACCGACCACTTATGATAGTACGTATAATTGCTGTTGCTCGGCCCCTTTATTTTCTGAGTCCTAACCGTGATATCAGAGGCTGGCTGGCAATTCCCTGGTCACGGGGTGGAGCCCAGCACGCCCCAAAAGACCAAAACACGACTTCGTCCCTGTATGATGCTCCTGGATCCTCTGGCATTAACGCCCCATCGTCTGTTCCCTCGCGTAGGATCACACATACGCGTCGTCGCGACCCTGACCACATCCCTCGGCCCCGTAACGCCTTCATTTTCTTCCGTTCGGCCTACATTAGCAGCGCGCGTGCATCTGGGAAGGGCCAGCAGAACGAGCTTAGCAAGCATGCTGGCAAAGTTTGGAATAATATGTCTCTCGAGGAAAAGAAACCGTTCTGCGAACTCGCCGCTATGGAGAAGGAACAACATTACGCCAAGTTCCCCGACTACGTTTACTCCCCTGGTATGAAAGCTAGTCCCAAGCCATCTAGCTCTCGGAAGATCACAGGGGCATCCAAGTCCCCAGAGAAGAAGAGAAAGATGTCTACGGCCTCTGACGGCAATTGGTCGAGGTCTTTGGATACGTGCCCTGAGCCTGGTCCTGACTCGTCGTACGTTCCGACCACTCAACCTGCCGGAATGTATCTCGCAGTTGCCCGAGATGCCGCTCAGAGATTTATCCAATCTTCATCGCTCTCTCCGTCCAGCCTATCATTTCCCATCTCTGACGACTTTCAGCATCCTGCGCATGACACTTATGGTAAATAAATTGTTTCTACTCCACCAACTATTCCTTACCTTCCAACTTCAGAAATCCCAGAATTTCAAATGGCTTCGAGGAACAGGAAAGAGGTATATTTGGCGTTCAGAACTCGATCTTGAGCACTCTTACTCACATGCTCGACAGAAAATGCCTGCGGTTGAATGCGAGCCTCCTTCTCCCTTCCGTCCCCATCTCGACCACGTAACAGGCCAGTATGCATATCAACGATACACCCACGATTTTATGACTACTTCTATACCCACCCTTCCCCGTACATCCTCATCATACGACAACAGTTTCGACGATACGGTTTCAGACATGCCTCCCGTTCCAGCTCTCAATCTTTCTACATACTCCCATGGTCCCGCACCATCGTCCTTGTTATGCGACAATCCTTATCCCAGCGCCGATTATTTGGCCCTATTCAGCTACACGTTCTCAAGCCGCGGACTTGAGGATGATTCGCTGTTACAGCAGTACACGAACGAGCTGATGAGGCGATCGGAGATCATTGCCCAGTCCACCGAATATTCCGATATGGAATGTCAAGATCAAGACGCGTCCATCTATCAATTCTTCGATTTCAGCATGGGTGCTTCGGAGTCCAGGCGCAATTCGAGATTGTGCTTTTTCTGCACAAATGATTCCATGTTTCATTCAACATTCGACTTTCAACGGCTTGACATCAGGGATTCCGCTTTTTACGACTCTCATTTTCCACGAATCATTTCCATGTCTCCCAACAACCTATGTACATTATGATCACGTCCGAAACCCCCATTAAATATGCCTTGTGTATGCATTAAATGCGTGTAAATGCGTATTCGCACTTGCCTTCGAATCTGTTGAGTTGATGATTTCCTAGCTGGTAGTACAACTTATCGCGTTCGACCACACATGACACGACACCTTGGAACTTCTATTCGATGAACTAGAGGAGCTGTGGAAATTTTGGTTACGTTCTGGTTGGATATTGCATATCATGCCTGCCAAACCATCTACGCATCCTTCAGAATGTCAAGTCGACGTATCTCTACGCTAAGTACTAGGCACGGGTCGAAGAAGAATATATCAGATTTGTCTTAACTAGTAGCAGATAAGAAGGCGCAAACACAAGTAGAAAAAGAGATAGTCAAGCGAATAAGCAATGTCCGATATACAACCAGATCGTGGCGTGATGGTGAGTGGCAAGCATAATGTAGAAGGGCAGTAAGTAGTCCTAGTCATCAATTCTTAAAGGACGAGACACGTCATTTTCTTTTTCTGCAGAACAGGAGTCTCAAGTGCTACTTCAATAACCTGAAAGAATGGGAGACGAGGCGGGAACGGTCAGGAGTTGATCATAGGTCGAGTTGTAACGGAAAAGAATGCACCTCATGGAACACATTTTTCAAGCCCTCAATTTGCGTTAAAGCCGAACATTCTACGTATTTGGCTGCTCCGAGCTCCCGTGCAAGTCTCTCTCCCTGCTCAGTCGTGACTGGTCTCTGCTTCTGCATGGCCAGCTTCTCTGTTACTCGAAAATCATCCCTTAAATCAGCTTGTGTTCCAACGATCAGGCAAGGTACACCAGGACAGTGATGATGGACTTCGGGAACCACTTCTCCTTCACGTTTTCGAAGGAGGCGGGGAAGCCACACTAAAGCAGACCAAGAAAACATCTGCCTGTGGGTACGACAGTGGGCGCAGACGGTCGTAATCTTCCTGACCTACAAAATCAGGGACAATAGTGGTTACATCGATAGCATGCAGGTAGGTTGGAAGTCGGGAATGCACAGAAACGCACCAGCTGTATCAAATAGACCTAATGTGTAAGGATCCTCGCCAATCATTACTGTGATGGCATAATTGCCGAAAACCTGTTCAGAGATGACGATTTAAATAACTACGCAAAGCAGGAAACATTGATACACACTGTTGGAACGTATTCACTTGGGAATTTATTTGTGGTATACGAAATCAGCAGGCAGGTCTATAGGTAAGAGAATTTTGAGGCCATTAGATATTAGAAGGAGATGATTGAGAAATTTATGATGTACCTTTCCAACAGCATCATCTCCAACGACTACACACTTCATTGTCATGGTTTCTCTTATTTTTAAATCGCCTTCTATCACTCCCACGAAATGACAGACACCAGGAATGGCCCCGCACACTCATTGGGTACAACTTGTGATAAAATAAGTATGTATCCCTAACACAATATTACGTGTGGGTACGGCGTACTGACAGGAGCTGTAAGCTGGTCATGCCAGTCCGACAAACCATAACCGTTACACCAAAATGGCGCTATAGATACACTCTGGCATCTAGTTGCTCGGACTGTATATGAAGCGGTGAGCCGCCAGGCTTACAGTGGCTGCATCTATTAATGACTCAGAACAAACGATCTTTGTCTAAGTAGCGAACTCAGGTGACAATTGACCACAGAACGAAACACCAAAAGTCTTGAATACGACTCACCAGCCTCCGGTTCCGAATAATATGTTCATATTCCAGCCGCCAGGAGTTTTTATTACCTACCACATCTATATATATGTCAACCTATACCGAAGGCGACCGAGAAATAGATGGAAGTAGACGTTTGAGCATTCCCTGCACGAGTTGGTGTAATTCCTTCGCCAGTAGAGGTGCAAATCGTGTGGTGACAGTATTATCATAGTTGTATCCAAAAGAAAACTCGAGTTGTAGGGCAGACAAGTTTAGAAACCTGTCGCTGGAACAGACACCGTCCAAACTAATCCACCCCGATCGTGGCCACAGATTCGTTTCTCTTTTTACGCGTTGGATTTGGTCCATTTACCATCTATAATGAGCGTTTTAATTGATAATGGGGTTATGAAGAGTTCTTCGCGATTGAAAATCCTCCACTTTAATAAAGGAAGAAAACCTGCGTTGATCGCCTATTGTAACGAACTTTAAGGATTTGCAGATGAGCCGATTGCTTATAATCAACCCCGGGATCGATTGGAGGATTTCGGATACGAAAGGGCACCTAGTTCTAGCATCCAGTGGTCGGCCGGAGTAAGATAATACCGAATATTTAATGCCTTGAAGTGTAGTGGCAGGTGGGGTGCTTGCAGGTCGTGTTGTAAGAGATTCGCGAAGCGCTCGAGCCTTGATATATCTTTTGGCTTTCTGGGTCTTCTCAACCTGTGTCGTCGACCAAGTTTACAACATTGCATATATGTTTCCGTGCCGGTATAAGGAAGGACCAGGATATCAAAGAGCAAGCCGTTAAGCTGGGAGGCGACACCTTCTGTTGCTTTCATTGCCAACTTCGTCGATAATGAGTTCAACTAATTCTTGGGGAAGAATAGTCTGCGTCATAATTTTGAGAGTGAATCTGAAGAATTACTGGGTTTCGCCTACAGCATTTGCAGGCAAAAATGAAATTGAAGTTAGAACGAAACAAAAATTTGAACATTGTGTAATAATCGCTAAATTTGAATTTAAAAACAAAAAGCCTGACTAAGCATTGCCAACTTGTACTCAGTCATTGACAACTCAGTTGCCGTGTAGATCCTGCCACTGTGGATAGGGTTTGAATAGGGAACGCCAGGTCTTGGTTTCAAAATGATGGTCGGTAACTTAACCTTGTAATTGTTCTAAAAAACCGTACATATAGTGTTCCATTGTAAGTTAAAAATAAGTTCTGCGAGGGAAAATGCCACGACTCGCTGCCGTCAATGCCGATGAACAATGACCCTGTCAACAGCTCAAATTCGAGGTTGACCATCGACCACACTGGCCATCCATCGATTATCGCTAGTACAAGGTGAGCTCAGCGGCAGCGCTAAACCCCTAGAAAAGGTGACTCGACGCTCATGAGTATGACAGGAACTCAACGATGATGGTATCGAGCTCGAAATCAATTTTGCTATTACCTCAAGAAATCATACATCTCATCATCAATGAGGTTGCGGCGTGGTCTCAGCTCTCAAGCTCTGAGACGGTGCCAAACTGTGTAGCCACTCTCAAAGCCTGTTCCCTCGTATCCCGATCGTTCTATTTTGAAGCTCGTACCCATCTCTTCAATAGGGTCGACCTTCACTTTGGCGATGGTGATTCGTCGTTTTCTACCCAGAAACGTGCGGCTAGGTTTGTCAAAACCCTGGCACAAAATCACGTTGGCGACAATCTGGTCACTGTAATACGCTCCTTGACGATCACTATCCAAGTTCCTAATCCAAACCCACCAGCTCTGATCAGCAAGGTACGCCTACGATTCCAAGGCAAACTACATCGGGTCTTATGGCGAGCTGGTCTCGTCAAGGACAATGTTTTCAAGCTACTCGACATAATGGCCCGCAGTAAATCGTTGGAAAGCTTCAACTTGTACCAAAAGCCAGCCGGACGATTCGTTTGGGACGTCAAATACAATCCTTACCTTCTTCGGATATGTTCTAATCCTCTATTGAAGTCCTTGACTCTCAGCGGCGTCGTAGACCTGTCGGACACGGTGCTCCTTAGTATTTTTGGCTCCACTAGTCTGCGTGAAATCACCCTCTCCAATTTGCACTGGCATGAAGACAGGGCCAATGAACCATGTGATCGGAAAATCACGACTCTGTCCAGTCTGCAGACCATCTCAAGAGTTGAGAAGTTGGAAATTGTCAATACGCCTTACATACCACTGTTCCAAGCTACTGGGCCCCTCTCTGCCGAGCGAGCTTCATCATTGACGGTGCCGACTATAGCATTTCCACGTCTACGAGATTTAGTGGTGTATCTTCCAACCAGAATGTCCGAGGAGCATGACAGCCTTCGGGAACTTATCCTATATGTGGCATCTACTTTAGAAAGCCTTGAGCTCCAACTGCAGTGGACATGTAGGTCATTTTCATCATTCCTTCGAATACAAAATGACGAACATATCAATAGCTCGGAGTACTATCTATCCCATCCCGCTTAGCCAATTGAAGTCCTTGCGCAATATAAGGTTCAAGATAACAACATCCCTATTCGACTTGGATCAGGTTCAACTGGCTTTGACAAACTTGCTTCCTTCTGAATCGAATATTCACGTATCTTCCATCTCAATTGAAGTCGAAGTAAACCTGATGCAATTTCGTCCTTATGGAACTACCTATTACGAAGAATTCTCCCGCGTATTCTTCGTTCCTAGTCCTGGATGGGAACTGCTTGATGCAGTTTTAACTCAGCCAACATTTGTCGACTTGCGGAAGGTCACGTTTGACTACAAACTTGTCCATTTTCAAATGGAGGGAACTCCCATCCCCGAACCACAGCCTGAGCCTACTATCGACTCTCAGCTCTTGCTCCCCGTTCTATTAGCCTTGCCCTTAGTCGAAGTCCGGATCAATGTAACATCAACCTTTTACCAGTAATGATAGTGATATGATGTATTTTATCTTTGTGGGAATTGTGAATGTGTAGTTTTAGTGTCACAAAAATGTCTTATTGCGTTTCTCAGCTACACAAACGGCTTTTTGATCAGATGGTGTATCAACGACATGTGATCAGTCGCTAGGCTGTGTTAGTCGCTCTCATATGAATCTCACGAGGTTCCCATTCACCCATTCACCCATTCACCCGACCCGCACATAGACTCCGAGCAACTTAAGCGAAATGGCACCCCGCAGAGGCTCTCGTAAGGCGGCTCGCTTACCACAGGAGCTCCTCGATACCATTATCGACTGCGTAGCCTCAAAGGGCGACAAGTGCACCCTCAGATCATGCAATGCCACGTCTTGGCTCTTCCGCCCACGAGCCCAAAAGCGACTGTTCGAAGACATCCAACTTGTAGTGGACGTTAAAGTTCTAAGGAGAACAGAGAACTTGCGGCAGGTTCTAGAAAGCAACCCAACCCTGTTGAAGGGAATACATTCGTTCAAGATATTGGTGCACGGAGTCGGAAACCTGGTACCACTATTACGATGGCTTAGGATTGGACGGGCATCGTCTGGCTTACTCTCTGCGATATGGGATATACAAGCGTGGTTTGGATCGGAAAACAACTTTCTATGGCTGCTTCAAACGATTTCATCAACTCAGGTGGAGAAATTCTCTCTGGTCCTGGAAGAGGCCTATCTCAATTGGACATCACTTAACGACGAGACACAACACCTCCTTCATTCGATTCAGTCCAGCTCCCGCGTCAAACACCTCCAACTTGTCAACATTATTAATTTGCCTCCCACTATAATCTCAGGAAGTTGAAGATGTTCGTGGTTAATACGGAAGTCAGACTCCTGGTAGGAACGGCAATATGGACTGACCGACCATCCCACTGCACGCAAATTCAAAATTTCCATTAGCCACATATTCTGAATACAAGTCACTGGATACCATCTCATCTTCGTCCTGATGTTCGTCCCTCAAGATAACGTACTTGTCATAAGACACAGGTAAGAAACACCCTCCATCTCACGTTGTCCAGGAAATAAATAGGACCTTCTAGGATTCACAATCATTTACTGAATCAGCCACCTTTACATACTGTCAAGTATAGCTTGCAGACTAATGAAAGCGTGATTTTGACGGTGCGTCGTTTTAATCGTATTCCTGGATTATGTTCTCACTTCAATATGTCAGCATTTGTGGTACCTTCTTGTTTATTTATGCTAATGCTTGATGCACCAGGGCCTGGTGGTCGACTGTAGTTCGCCTTGACGAGTTGTATAAGAACCATTTGGCAAGGATGCGTAGCTTAGTCCTGGTGTGAATTCTTACATACATGAGGCCATTCATAACACATGTTTGGGACACGAGTCTGAGTACCATCTATTCTGTCCAACTGAGCATAAGTGCTTGCACGCCTCAACAGTGAGGTTGCTGAAGACCTAAAAATAGATTGATGGTGCCCATTCTTAAAAGTTGCCTAAAATGGAACTTGATTAGAACAAAGTCATCTGCCACAAAATTCAAAGTCACTGAACGTGGACTCAGACACACGTTCAGCCCCGGGAGATGAGTACTACCTACTCGGACATCAGTCACGGACCCTAAGAGTCAATCTTGCGAATGATGAGAAGGAGAATACCAGACTATGGACTAGCTGGGCCTATGAGAGCCTATTCCGGCTGATTTAACACTAAGAAAATATGAGGACGCCCATTTTCATAATCTACGCGAATACAAATTGCCTGGAAGACTTGCCGGTTAGCCTATTTGTGATATCGATCATCCTGACATAGATAAAATCAACGCTCAGAATCTCCTCCTGTTCCAAACAGCTCGCACTACCAAATACGCACTATTACATTTTCCAAGAGAGAGAAGCAAACACAAGGACAAGAGCGCACACCCCTATCGGTCTCACTCCATTAAAAATAGGATTATACTTGACAAGTTGCAAGCTATTACTTACGCATGCAGAACGTAGAGACCAATTAGTCGTAAGCGGAAATCAGGCTAGAAGGATTTCTTTGAAAAATACATAGTGACTTCGTACACATAAAATCAAAGATTCAGACCATTGAGACAAATACAGCTAGCGATATCAAAA
>JAJIRX010000119.1:0-28122 GCA_023853785.1 Psilocybe azurescens | reverse complement strand
CCGCTGCCTCTTTTAATTACTTACGTGGACTTCCAGAAAAGTTGCGAAGGAGAACAATAAAGTGCACAAGGCTGCGAAAGATCAATACAACGATGTTATTCGAGTACGATGATCGATACCTTCATTTTGGTAAACGGGATTTCTTATAATCTTTCCTCAGACCATCGTCCAGCTGTTGCTATCAGGCGACCCTCGTGTTATGGAGCACTTGGTACTGAGCTACTATAGGGAGGAAAAGTTCTCACCGCGGAAGAGTTCTGTTCCCGTTTCATCAGGCAGTACCAGCAAAGAACAAAAGTGCCCCGAGCATACCCGAGCATCCCCAGAGCATACCGAGAGCACCCAGAACAATCAGAACAATGGTGAACGCCATCGAACGCAGACGAAAAACCAGAGGAAGAAACAGAAGCAGCGTAACAGGGCGAAGCAGAAGAATTCTTGGTAATTGGCGTGGTCATCGATTTCTGTTTTAACTCTTGACCCTTCCCAAGCACTCATTGACAGTGGCTGTGTAAATAGTTCGTACAATCTTATCTACTTTTACAGGATGCGCTAAGATCAGTTAAGATGATATGACGCAAGATAATCAAAAGAAATTGATTCTTGGCTAATCCTCTTAGTATCCATAGCAAGGGACCAAGATACCGAGGAAACGCAGAAATATCCAATGTGATTCGACCCAAGATTGTCGACCCAAGGTGACCTTGAAACTGTCAGGGTGAGTTGACTAACCTCCCTGTTTTTCTACCTCCTTTGACTAGCCTTTGACGTCTCGACGCTCGAACTCAAGGACGAGTCCTGAAAACCGACATGCAGCCCCACACTCGTTTTATACCGCTCTTTCTTCTCAATTTAGCATTTGGTAAGTAGATGCCATAGGTTTGCTCAGGCATTACATTTCTCTATCTTTACAAATCTCATTCCGATCATGGTCAACATGCTATATCTATAGGTTATGCCAGTGCTGCCGCAGAACCAGCAACTCTTTACCATATCACCGCCGCGGACACTTCAACTACCTCACTTCCCTACAGTCTCATCCAGTCTGGCACGACACTCGTACGAGCCATCGGTACAGGCGCAGACGGGAAGACAACATACGTCCAGGACAGCGTCGTGAGCTTGCTAGCTGCCCAATACCCTGCAGCCAATGGAGCCCAGCCATCAGTGGAAACGCTCATAAGTGCCCCATTAACTATTCCAGGTATGTCTTCGTCCATCTCTCTTGGATAGACTTTTATTCTCAAACTCCCCATGCTATAAACTCTGACAGTGACATTCGCGGAGGATAAAAGCGGGTACCATGCAACACGCTCGCTATCAGTCCTATCTCCCTCAGGCTCGCAGCTCGCGTACCAAGCAGGCCTCGACGAGAAATGCGTCTTCAATGCCGACGGCACCGGCTCGTGCGTACGAGTGGACATTCACCTAGACGCAAACACGCAGACTACGCTCTCCACGACGACCTACAGCGGTCTGCCGGATCCTTGGCACACCGTCGACGACGCTGGGGAGCGAGCCCCAGTGTAACGGGTAATTCGGCGAGAGGCAACGATGATGAAAGACGGTTGTGTACTGGGCATGCTTGGAATAATGATGGGCGTGTCGATTTCACTACTGAGCGGACTTGGGCTTCTTGGCTTTGGAATCTGGTGAATGTGATTTATAGTGTGTATTCGTTTTGTATACCCTTTGAAATACTTGTGCTTTCATGCTCAATATTTCACTTTGCATGTATACTGGACTTCTGCAAGTCTTATTAACAAGGTGCACTCGCGATGTCGACTTTGGTTCCGATATCCTTGAAATTAAGTGTGTCGTAAGTCGTAAATAGTAGACATACCAGAAAATCACGTTATAAAGATAATACGAACTCGACACCAACTAGATGACTTGAAAGTAAACGAGAGAGATTAGAATCCGCGAAAAGATCGAAAGAAAAGGAAGGAAAGAATTAAAAAATGACATAAGAAGCAACGCTCAGTTGCCTACAACGCGTGAAATTTCATAGAATCTGTCTTCTAAATTCTCGATATCTTCCATGATAGTAGCGTGTCTCCTCTCCAACCCATCATACGATTCTTTGGAAGATAGGTTCGTGATATTATGTCCACGGTTCGTCGTGCCGATCGAATGTCTCCTACGATGAGTTTGAATAGACGGTGTACGTTGTGGAGGCTCAGCATCTTCAGCAGCTGAGCTCGCGTCCATGTCCACATCTTGCCTACTAAAACTCGCATTCCTTTTTGTGCCAATTGAATGCCTCCGACGATAGCCTTGCACCGGGGGTGGCGGCGAAGAAGAACGAAACGGGGCCTTAACGGCTACATCAGCATCTTTCTCCTGCGCCTTCACACCCGAAGACTCGGAAAACGCCCGTTCATTCATCTTCGCAGGTAGGGGCACAGCGACGCCCACTACTGACAACGACGACAAAAACGGTGGTGGTGGTGGCGGCGGCTTCCCGATCTTGAACTCCAAATTCATAGCACCGGCTGAAGGAATGCTGAGCAATCCACTGCTCGTCGTCGTCATCGTGGCAGTGACACTGCGATCTCCCAACGGGACCAAATTCGAGCCTGAGCCTGACCTCCTCCTGCTGCCAATACCGCTCAAAGTCCCTGTCGCACTGAAATATCCACTGACAGTCGGAGTAGCGCTTCTTCTCGACATAGACATCATCGACATCGCAGACCCTGGGCGTGGACTCGGACTCGGACTGGGGGCCCGTCGCCCTCGGAATCGGTGGTTTCTGAGGACGCATACCGATCTGCGTCCTGCATGTACATTTGCTGAGAAGGATGGCAGTAGATATCGGAGGTGTCGTTGTTTTCATCAATAACAAATTTGGGCTCTGGAAGGACCGCGGAGCGTGCTAGCGAGCTCGCCCCGCTATAATCTGGGCGCGGAATGGGGGTCGTGAACCGGTTGAACCGCAGCTCCTTCCTCGTCGTTCCGTCTGTGCCTTTGCCCATAGTCCCAGTTCCAGCAGACGCAGAGCCGCGTCGCCCCGAGCCGCTGCTTTTGCTGCCGAATATGCTCAAGAGCCTCGGTTTTCTCCCGCTCTCCATCACCTTCTTCCGCGCACTCATGCCAACGCAGTCGACGAGCTGTTTCATCGCTTCACGATCCGAAACGTTGCGTCGTGGCGCCGTGCGACGTATTGTGCTCGTCCGCGGAAGCGTACCATACGGGGAGAGTGCGTAAGCCTTGACAGGTGTGCTGAACGCGTGAAAGGGGCCAGGAGTAGAAAAAGCACCAGGGCCCCAAGTCGGTGGAACGGAAAGCGTGTGATGAGTGTGGTTGGAGGCTACAGGCGTCTGATGTGGTTGCTGTGATCGTAAAGGAGTGCGTATGAGAGGCCGAGGTGTTGGTTGCGGTTTTGAGTCTTCGTTGACATATGGCACTGATTGAGCATCAGGGAGTTCATCAGGAAAGGCGTCTTTCTAGGGCCCCAAGAAAATCCGATGAAGCTGGACGCTGAGTTTGAGGTGTCCTTCCATGAAGCGGCAAGGGAGGCATTAAGATGATTGGATCCTGATCCTGGACTAGGCCGCAAGACGGATAGTCCAGGTGAAACACTGTGGATGGCTGAAAAAATGCAGAAGGCAAACCCTTGGGAGAGTGACGCGGAATCATCATGTGGTTGATCTGTAAGTGCGGCATCAGGTTGCGCAGGTTGTTCAGGTGTGGTGTAAGTAAATTGAGGAAGATGCAAGCCTGACGGCGCTGGTTCTGCGGTGAAAATAGTTTTTAGCACAAGAAGCGGTCATGATGAAATAATCGTACCGTTTGAAAGAGTTGACCAGTTAACTCCATCGAATAGTGGATGATCTGTGATCTCCATTACGTTTCGACGACCTAGACGTTGTTTTGCATGTGTTAGTAACCTTAAAAGCAGTTGTAAGTATACAATTCACAGTCCATGTGCAAAGTCCTCACCGACGTAAAAATGTTGATATTCGTGTGAGATGTCCACCTTTTGATCGAACCGTAGACTTTTCTTGAAGAGAAGAAATAGTTAGTATGTGGACTAGATTTCATGGCAAATAAAAGCTACCTCATGGTTCATGATCCTGCTATATGTCTGCCTGATGTCGTTCGCAAAGAATGGGGCAACGCCGTATACCATTTCGTAAAGCATCGCACCCAGACTCCACCAATCTGTCTCAACGCCATATCCTTCTGTCTCCTTCGAGTTTCCGAATTTTACAGGTTCGTCTTCATCCTCCATCTCCAGCGCTACAAGAGCTTCTTCATGCGCCTGCAGAATCTCGGGAGATATGTAATCACATGTGCCGCACGGAACGAGGCAATATCGCTTGACAATGAGTTGACTTCCATCTGGATTGGGAGGTAGCAGAGGAGCAGAAGACCCAAAATCAATGAGTTGGATATGTGCATCTGGCGTCAAGACAAAATTGTGGGGTTTGATATCTCTATATCGAACATCAGATGAGACGACTTCTGGAGTCAGTGGAACGTACCGATGTACGAAACCCTGCAGATGGCACCAATGGATTGCGCTGATGATTTGAGGAATCCACCACATCATATCGGACTCGAGCACCCGACCGTCGTGAGGACTTGATTCAAGAACGTCCCAAAGAGTACCACCTTCTGCGTAATCCATGACAAGACTTAGATGTGTTGGAGTTTGAAATGCACAGAGAAGGTGCGGAACCCAAGGTGTATCGGATTTCAAAGCTTGAAGAAGAATATCTCGTTCGAATTGAGGAGAACATTGCTACGATATCAAGTTCAGACCATTGACCATGCTTGTATAAGTAGCAATACGAACATCTCTCGTCCGTAAAGCAAATTTCTTCTGGATCGATTTGCGCACATAGACGCAGTTGTCCAATTTGCATGTAACAACATCAATCTGCATGCCAACAAAAATTGATGAGCAAATGAGAGATAAACGAAACAACAGACCATACCACGCCAAATTGACCATACTCCAGTGTTCCAACAACGTCCAATTCTCTATCTTTGAATCGTAAAGCGTCGATCTCCGTTGTCTTGGCTATCGACCTCATGAGGTTCTGATACTCTAACTTCTGATTCGCCGCAAGCTCACCTGTCTTCCCAATCACGCTCTGACCATGCATAAGACGATCAAGTGCCAGTCCTTCTGCATCGTCGTCTCCCTCGGTTTTGAGCAACAACGCCAACCGGTTTTTCCGCTGGTGCCATGAGAGAGACATGCATCAGGCCTTTGCTCGACGTGAATGGCTCCTTGAGAGAAATGTACGCTCCCGTAACCTAGACCAGGACCTAAGAAATACAGCGAATGGTGGTGCCCGCCAAAGGCCGCCTTCACTGGCAACAAATGGCCTGCAGGTTGAACATGGTTACGTAACATCTCGTGGGCGATGATCGGGCCGCCCACACGCTAGTATCTATATTTAGCCGTACGCATTTGAAGCGCCAACGCCTCCGTGGCTACTATATCTTCCTCAACATATCTTGCACGTGTCGTGTATGGTGTAACGGCCAACATTACCGCCTTTCACGCAGTAGCTTGGGGTTCTATCTCCCGTACGCGAATGCTTTTGATACAGAGGCTTTGCAGCCTAAGAAATACTCTAACAAAAACATATTGTTGCATTGATTTTGGGTGCTTAATAGTGCTTAGCTGCATTCACCACTTTCTCTATGTGCTCTACTTCAGTATTTTTGCCCTCGTAGTCGTTCAGATTCTGGCGATAGACAAATTTATGAATCTAATCATGCACTTGGAGAGATATTGGTCATTTAATTATGTATATGGGCATACAATGATCCTCTGTTGGAGACAAGGTGGCGAAGAGCTCTCTGATCCAAAGGCCAATACGATCATATATTTATCCTCAACATGGAGTCAACTACCATTTCAAAAATTCTGGTACGATAGACCAAGTGAGAAAAAATCATATTAAGTTACTGATAGTAGAGCATGGGCTAATTCAGAGAACTCACATCTTCGACCGCTTTCCCATTACCATTAGCAAGAATTCCATGGACTTTTAATATCATGCGATTGCATAGGGTGGACGACATGGCGACTGAGAATCCTAAAGGAGCCCTATAATTCTCCTGCGTAACTCATCAACTTAAAAAGTGAGTAAATCTTGGAATGGTGTACCAGGTCCACTATCCAGACCACCATACAGGCCAGGTACGTAAGCCCAATTCTAGAGTCAAATTATTGTAAGCAGAAGAGGCTCTGTATATAAAGACACCTACGCTGAAAAGTAGAGAATTGAGTCTTGAACTAGGATATCCACAAGTCGTAGGCCGGTAGAATAATATTTTCCGTGTGACTTGAAATGCTGCAATCCCCTTTTCATAGCCAGTGCACACAAGACGCATTCGAATGTGAGGATTGGTATCCAAAAGGCGTATGTGTAGCTCGGAGTCCTCGATACACGCAGAATTTCCCACCAGGGATTCTAACCGCCCGAACAGCGTCATCTGGAGAAAATCCTCTGTTATGAGGTGTGGTCGAAGTTGGATTAACGTAGAGGACTACTCTCACCTCCATTTACCCGGTTAATGGATTTGACCATCACAGTCGTAGACGCAATTGCTGACAATATATAGAGAGGTACCATGTATGCCAGGAGTCTCCGGCTCTTGGAAAAAGAACGTATAATCGAATTTGTAAGATGGCTATAATCGCAATAGTGCTGGAGTCAGGTGAGTTCCCACATTGTGATACTGTATGCAACGTACCTTGTGCAAGAAGAATTCCTATCAAGCCAACCCAGTCCTCAGATTGCATAAAAGATATACCTCCAACATTTTCAACAAAGATGAGAATGCAGAGTCCCTTGGGATATACTTACAGCTACAAAGATAAGATGATCGCACAAGTCATCAGCAACTTGTGTTATTTCCTCCCAGCTGCCATCTGGCAACGTACAACTAAAAATGAGAAGATGTCACATATAATCAATACCGAGTAAGTTACACTGCTGCACATACTTTATTATCAACGTTCGGAGAGAAGAACGCTAGATACGGTGTGACAATGTAAGCGCCTGCCTGCAAACGCTTAGGGGTTTCGAAGATTACCGTATATCGTAAATCTAACGAGAGTATCATTACACTGCGGTAAATTATATACCGAGGATGAAACTCACGCGTATGCCGCGACAAAAAATAACGATTCTGAGACCCATTGCTCAGAGCCTCGCCATGACATTAACAGATATAGGGCATACCAAGATGAATAATAGTTTCACAAAGCTCCAACGCGTGTTCTTAATCGAGACGAATAGTATTCAGCTATAGTAGATGTGACATATATAAGGCATACCCACCCAAAGAAATGACACCTGTGTCGTTGGGTACAGATATCAGTGTCAGATTCATAGATAGTAATCAACGGTCTACTTACTTCTTGATCAAAGGTGATGACTACCCAAGGGTCATATTCTTCACATAAGAAGGATCCAAGTCATATTGCTCACCATAATCATACAGAATAATACAAATAGCGGATACTAGAGAGCAGTGAACTATGCGCAAATTCCGGTCATGACGTGGGATTTGGCTTACTTCTAGCGCATCTTGTCAGCTGCACAGTATGTAGACCATGAATCATCTCCTGCATGGATTGGGAGGGCAATGGTGGGGATGTGTTGTTCATGGGGATTATGGACTGCTGAGATGTGAATAACTATGCCTGAGGAAATTTGAATGACCCAATCGATTCTGAGCCTGAACTTATATGCACCGCAGAACTCAAAGGTAGATACTTTAATGTCTAGACACTACAAAGAATTAGATATTGAGCTTATTATCAAGGACCGAGGTTGATAATCTGTAGTCAAGCAAGTGAAAGAGATACAAGGGTTGAAAATACATCAAACGGTGATCGCATACTCTGAGATCATTGTCGATTCTGCGACTAGCCTCAAACAGCTCCCATACCGTCCCCGTCTGCAGTCGATGAGCTAATAGCATACAGCCCCAGAAGACACGCTGAAGCTCAGTACTATTATAAACTGTGTTATGTCAGTGGAAATGGTGAACGCAATTCAAGCAACTCAGTTGTGGCAAAGATGGCCACGGTGCATTGATGGTCACAGCCCAGTGTCAGATTCAGATTCCCCGCAGTGACCGTAGTGGTGTACACCGGCCACAGACTAATCTTAGTGCGATGACTCCACTGTATTTTGAATCACAATCAAGATGCAATTTTTTTTTGATTTGCTCCGCAATGTGATCAGATGGGTGGTACATTATTACAATGTAGTGGTCTCAGTACGGCGTGGAGCGATCAGGATATTTAGAATCGTGATAATTCATAGAAGGATATTGAACTATTCGTGATCATTTGTCTCCAGTGTTTCCAACATCGATGGTGGGATATTTCATCAAGAAATAAATCTGAGAACTCCATAGTAGTGGCCAATCGGATTCTTCATGAATAAATATAAAGTGTACACCTGGATTCTCCACCGACTACTTAGTGGAGATGAAATTGATGAAGATTGTCCAGGTTACGTGTTTATCAATCGAAACAGCGCTGTACTACTGACTCGGAATTAGCTTAGAGACATCATTAGTACCACGTCGTCTGCGGTTAAGTCCAGTATCATGCGTCATTGGCTCCAAATTGGCTCCCGAGTTACTCAATCCGACTCACCAGTCGCCCTACCATTTGAATCGTCTTTTAAGTACGTCGTATACGTTTATAGTGTATTCAAATTTCTAACTTCTAACCAAGCTCTTCGAGCCAGTGTTTGTCAAACACGGTCTGCCAAATAAAGCGTGCCGATTGCAAGGGGCTTAAAAAATTTAGTTTTAAAGGCTAAAACTTGAAATTTAGGGCGCTAGAGGCCAAGAAAGCAGTGTTGGAGTTTAATGAGCCAGAATCATGCTCTTACAGATTGTTTTCGGCACAGGTTAAATTTATATTCCATTTTTTGTATGAGCAGATAACATACAGAGTTTCCACCATTACTGGATATCTTTGCTGAACCCATTCAGAAATTCTTTAAAACAAGCTTGCTGTCTTATTTGTGTTCAAAGAAAGTTAAACCTGACACCTAGTGTCCTTATATGTTGAATTTTTTTTTTTTTCACAGCCATCAAAATATAGGAAAAACATAGGAAAAACAAACCCTATATAGAGGGAGGGAGGGGGTCCACGAGCCCTTATGAAAAATATGTACCCCGTGACGTTTGTGAAATCTTGGGGCCCCTTGGCCGATTGGGCATGATAGACCTATCGCCTTTGGCCCTTTTCTCATCATACACAAGGCGAGTATAATCAAAACATGGTTAATGAGTGTATTCTGCTTATGACAATAGATAGGCGAGTTGTCAGCGCAAATTAAATAGAATTCGATTAGCGAGAACCGATGCCAGCGGAATCGAGAATCTGATGGGTGCCTCTATGGGTCCGATCTGCGTTGTGTCGAAGGTGGAAGAGCCGTAATTCCATGATTTCGTCGTAACACTCACTCAAGACTCGCCAACGAGCGTCTTACCTCATAGTGGGAAATACACAGCCACAGAAGTTGTATGTATACATAGACGTTAAGTACTAGACGTGAGGAATGAATGTGCAAATATAAAATACTAATTGAATTTTCCCATTTCTCCTTGAAGCATAAGATTCGATGATTAACTCTGAGTAAGATAGAACCACGCGGGAACCGCGTTTGCTACGTTCCAAAAGATTTCCCGAATTCGAGTATATATCACGTGCTGGGAAGGAAATGAAGGCTCTGCTGTAAACGCGTGAATGCACCGCCGCCTCTGACTCCGCTCATAATTGGCACGCTTTGCAGTGTGCACAGCACTACAATCAAACTTCACCTATTGCTGTGATTGCTGTACAACTGCTGACAAGACATTATCGTTAACCTACATCTACATAACAACACCTCCAAGGACCCTCCTTGTTATTTTCCACCCCTGTTCTCGACTTCCAACACATAGCGTATCTCTAGGAGGTTTCGAATTGCACCTGCATTGTCCACGACGGAAACTTTGCACCACCGCGTAATAAGCAGATGGAAACCCACGGCGTAGCCTACTCGGGAATAGCTGCATTCAAAACTCAGCAGACTCCCTACTATGAGGATACGAAAGCGACTTATAACCCGGCGCCCCATGATGTATCAATGTCCAAGATCTCTGAGAAGTCAGACAATATAGAATTGGAAGCCAATATGCCTGATGGGTCTGTTCTCTATCGTCCCAACCTGGCATTTAGATTCATCTCGCATCTTCTGACATACTACGGTGCGTCCAGCGTTCCTCCACTTTTCAGCCTTCGACAACGGGATGATTTAGAGCTGATTGTTTCTGCTTTTAGCAATTACATTTTTATCCCAGTTCATTTCTATTTCTTTATGCATAAACGGAATCGCTTCCTCGTCGAGAAAAGCCGATAGAGAATCTGGTATGATATGCCAACTTTTCATTTCACTTTGCTCTAACTCATATTCATCCACTCCTCAAGGTGGTTTCATGGTGCTTTGTCTCCTTTCGTTCATGGTGTATCTACCGGTCGTCGATATGTAAGTACTTACAAACTCCATCCGAATTCTAATTCTCTAAACCAACAACGCTGAATAGGGCTGCGTCCTATCGCAAGAAGGATGTGGAGCATTATATCTCGGCTAGATTTTCCTTCCTCATCAGCATATGTACGTGATACAATGCATGCTCTGCGTAGATCCGGTCAATAACAACAACGTCGATGCTTCCAGTTAGCGTCATTTACATTCTGTTGGACCCTTCATCCATGTACAGATCCCCAGTGTGCGCAAACACGACAAATTTAGGTGGCATAATCGACGATCGTTGCACAACAGCTACCCTCGTGTTACTTCTGAAAGGCGTTTCGGTTATGACGTGTAAGTCCTCGGATTTATTCTTTCATACCAATCATAATCAATGTTCATCATATGTATTATCCAAAGGCGCCGTTGCTCTTTCATGACCCGGAGGTTTCCCGTCTCAGATCCCACAAGTCAAACCTCTTCCATATATCGTGATCGTAGAGCGCAGGGCACGATTATCGCTACGATTTTCTATATGTTTCTGACTTACGTCTATCGGCATGCGTAGTATTGCTGTACTTCCTCTGAATACTGCACGCTGGTTTCGCACTCCTAGCCGGACTCGGAGGAGAAGCTGTTATTGATAACAGATTCTATGTATTAAATTTTAATATGCCATTGTTCTCGATTTACAGAGTTGGTCGGCTTTAGGCAAACTTCTAGAAACAGAAGTTATCAACTATCAAAATTAACCGCTCTAGTAACATCCGACCACTCATCGAGCACAGTCATCAACCTCCCGCACTTGTTCTTAAGATCTATCTCAGCGTCCTCTCCCAGTATCAGATAATTGGGCCACGGGCGGCCTTTAGCCCTGCCTTCTCCTGTCACCACATCAACAATGGCTTTCACAGCTTTGTCGGGGTCGCCTTTTCTGTGCCAGAAATGGAGCCAAATCTAGCTTCGCTAACTTGGCGAAGCTTGTCGTAAGCTGGGATCGGGTTGTCGGTAAAGTACGAATGCCCGTAGATCCCTTCCGTTCTAAATGAACCTGGGGCCACGAGAAGAACTTTAATATTGAACTGGGCGAGCTCTGTCGTTAGAGTCTCTGTTATAGCTGTAGGATATGGTTGAAGTTAAAGTTATTCTTTGATGAAACTGGGAAGAGAACAGTACCATGGATAGCGGCTTTAGACGCTGCATAAAATCCTGGAAAAAGGATGGTAAGCATAACCTCAGTCAACGGTATGTCATTGCAGATGTACCGAGCCCCTAAGCGAAACGCGGTCAGGCGTGTATCGAGAAATAATAGCGAGATTGCTTACAGGAAGTTCAGCTTTCCATGCAGACCTACTCCCAATGACCACAACGCATCCATTGCTTTCTCTCAGATATGGAAGGGTCGCATTCGTGACGTCTAACACTCCAAAAACATTCGTGTCAAATTGTTGGCGCAATACCTTGGTCCTTCAACTCCCGTTGAATTATTGAGCAACAGACAATCCGAAGAAAATAACTCACCCTCCCTCCTCGACCATTCCTGGAAACCCGAATCCTAGTAACAACGATAATAAAAGACTTGCAATGTAAAGAAAAGAAGATCATATGAGATATATATACGTACCTGCGTTATTTACGAGAACGTCAATGCGTTTCCAGAAGGTGATCGCCTGATCGATTTTTGTTTTGATCTTCTCTTCTCCGTCCGTAACATCAAGTTGCAAAGTCCGCACCCGATCCGCGTGTTGTGCATCTAATTCTGAGACGATGCTTTCTAGTTTCTCCAAAGATCGTGCAGTGGCGATAACGCGATCCCCTCGAGCAAGGACTGAGATCACAAGACGCTTTCCAAACCCTGAGGATGCACCTGTACGATTATGATTTTGGCATTCTTATAGCATTCCAAAAATTTTGAAAAAGAAACTGACCTGTGATCAACCACACTTTGGAAGTATCTACAGACGACGTTTGTGCCATGAGATTAAGTTTTTTGGAGAAAGGAATATTAGGAATGATGCCGACGACCGATCTATCAGTCAAAAATCTATATGAAGTGTGGGATGAGCAGTTTGAATAAAGTACATTCGACCTCTAAATTTATAGAGAGCTCAACCTGCACGATGCATGGAGTTATACCAGTGTTGAATTCGGTCAGAAGGCGGCTAGCAGGTGGCACTGACGTAGTGCCCGTCAATTTGTCAAATGCTGACACAACAATTCGACATCGGCAACGCATTCGTGGCCGGTACCGGAATCGTCTGGACAAGCGCCTATTAGTTGGGCTTAGTGCCTTGTTGGTACCTTGAACATAGCTGTAGCCGTTGGTAGACCATCAACGAAGTCCCACAAGGCATACAATTCATCGATTGACATGTTCAAATAAAGCCAGATTTACGGGCCAAGACATTCGGTTCATCTATGGTCCATTGCTGGTAATTAAATGGGTGTGTTGTTTCCCATGATCAGACACTCACGATAACTTTTGAACTAAAACCACTCCGACTATAACCGCTCACGTAAAATCGGCCGGATACATTCCTTATCATTTTTCTCTTATTTTCAACTTGGAAGGTGGGCCCGCCTTAGCTACTAAGTAGATGACCGACTCGAGTTTTCTACTGATGTACTTCCACCATCCACGGTACCACGGGTTCAGACACTCTCATTTATCGCATTGTATATACAATGATTT
The DNA here is from genome assembly GCA_023853785.1 of Psilocybe azurescens. Lineage (NCBI taxonomy): Eukaryota > Fungi > Basidiomycota > Agaricomycetes > Agaricales > Agrocybaceae > Psilocybe > Psilocybe azurescens. The sequence goes on along the minus strand of JAJIRX010000119.1, from coordinate 14,919 downwards.
AGATGTGACCAATTGTTGCTTACATTGTCAAGAGATTGTTTACGTCGTGGATCCTATTTTTGCAGACGGCCTTTAAAGAATTCGGCTATGAGATGAAGCTACGTGAGAACTGAGGGAGTGCTTTAATGGTCGGAGAGATCCTTACACAAAGACAAGGCCGATCGCTTGTACTGTCTTTCGAGGGTTGTATAATTGACATATTGAATGCCAAATCTGTCAAGAGGGGTCAGTTCGAAGTTCTCGCGAGAAGATTGTATTCTTACTTTGCAGATGTTCCGCTACTCCATTCTGCGTTATCCACCATCGCTGGATAAAAGGGTGGTAAGTTACAAGATCTAAATTGTCACTGAAAATGTTCACCCCATGCGAAGATTCCTGCGATCGGTAATTTATCCTCGTGAATTGCAAGGAGGATTTCACCTAGATAAGTCATATAATAATCTAAAAATAGGTTCAGCCAGTGCACCAGTGCAAAATCAAGATATAACGAGCAATTCACTGACTGGTACGCGCTACATCTTCCGTGATCCGGAAAAGCTCTGTGCGAAGTTCTTCGAAAGGTTCAACAAAGCCAAATTCGGAGATGTACTACGAAGCTTCCAAGTTGAGCATGGCAATTCAGAGAATTCAAATTTCACTATGGCGTACCATCTTCTTAGTGGGCCAACGAGTTTGGATATCCCTCAACGATTGCCTCAGGAAGTTTGGCGTGGCTTGGAGCCAAGAGTCGCTGGCGGGATCAGGAGAGATCCCAGCTGCCCAGCCGGCATTCGAGTCGAACAACACAGGGGTATTGCATTCTGGCCACAGAGGATGCGAAGGATTGGAAACACATGCGGCAAGGCCATCGGGAGGGGCCATAATGTATTGTGTCCTATATGAATCAATCGCAAAGAAGTCGGCTGTCCCTGTTGAACATTTCAACGTCCGAAATTAAATTGTCGCTGACTTGTACCAGGTACCAGACTGACCTTTGATATCTTTCTTATCTTGTGCCGTAAACCGTGGAAGGAAAGATGGCGGTAGTGTATCAGTCATTATCTCAGGCCAATCTCCGGTGGTGTATATCGGATTAGAGAAAGCACCGAGACGAAATGCTGCGTGTCTTTCGACGGCTTGCACATCATCAGTATTATTGGCGCGCCATGGAATACCGCTGGAGGCATGTCAATGCAGTGAGCGAAGATTCAAAGAAAAATAACATTACACAAAATCATCATTCTTGAAGGCGATCTCTCCCTGGATCCCCATCTCTCGGAAAGCTTATAATGACAATTATAAGAAAACTCTAAGCGGGATAATTTGAGTGACTGAGGGTACCTTTCACAGCTCCAGCGTGGGCGCGCACTGGGAAATGATTTAGTCACTGGGAAGCCTTCGTCACCAATGTGTTGTTTGGTACTTACATACGTTGTACGAGCACTGATAGGGAGCAGTAGACGAATTTACGCCAGGCGCAAACGAGATGTCTACACAATATCTTCAATTCTCAGATTCCACGAAACAAAAACACGTAAGACGTACTGAACGGGTACCCTGCAATTTGACTGCAGTAAACGCGAGGTTCGTTGAAGGTATACCTAACAAAATAATGAAGAGTCAATAACAGGTCACAAGTCTAATAGCTGACAAACCATGTCTTGACTCTCCCATTATACGCCTTGAAGACCGTTTTCGCGTAGCTGCAAACATGTCAATCCACACTGTCACGGGGTGTATCAACACTCGCTCACTTCACAAAGTCATCGACTATTTTAGGGAAGTGAATCCTCCATAATAGGCCTGCAGAGCGAGAGGCGTGTCCCAGTGGACTGAAGGTTAGACACGGTTAGAAGCTAGGAACCCTTTGCAAAAATAGACGCGGCTTACACAAAGTGGCAACAGGTGCCACTCCAGCAGCGATATGATAGTCGATCACTAATAAACACACGACATTTCAGAATCGGCATAAACTATCAGGTAGCAGCCAACGTACAGTCAGAATAGTGTTTGAGGGCTTCTTGATTAACTGGAGAATCAGCTGTCCCGAACGGGAATATACGTGCCCACGAAATCCTAATGAACGAAAGAAGCTGAAGAGACAGGGTTTCCGTAGAACAAAATTCAAACTTACGAAAAAGAATGGGCGTTTACCCCAAGGGCGGCAACTCGTGCCACATCCTCTTTGTACAAGAAGTACTGTAAATCGACAACATCCCCTTCACACCGGAATCATCGATCTCAATTCCATCCATCTATGGGACCATTGTGAAATCTTACCTGTGGTATTATCCGCGACACCGTTGGGTTGTCGACTATTCCAATCCCACATTGTCGGTCCTTTTCCCTCGCTTTTTGCTGCCCCTTCCACCTGATAGGCAGCGGTAGCTACGCCAAAGAAGAAACCCTTGGGCAACGTCAGATTCGTCAAAATATCGGCCGGAGCCGGGGCAAACCACGACGGATAAAGCGGGGGTGGAGCAGATGGGAGAGCTATTGGAGTTTTCGGGATTCGTGTCGTTGTAAATGGGGAGGCTCGACTGGTCCAACCTTTAATTTATGTCAAGATCAATCCACAGTGCAAACAAATTTTAAATGGGAGGCACGAACCACGTCCCATAACCTTTGCAAACCAGCAGGGGAGAAGTCCTTAGGGATCGACCCAACCGACGGGAAGCTCACGCCACTTACGCTGGACGCTGAAGTACTTGAGGTACGAACGACAGAGGTGGCGATGGGAGTAGGTGGAGCAGTCAATGGCATGCCACTCAATGTGGAGAAGGAGCTCGAAATCTGAGTGGTAGTTCCAGTTGCAATGACAGTCGCCAATGACGCTGCTAGGCATAAAGACGTGCATAAGAGACCGTATCGCAAATGAGGCGACATTGTCGAGGTATTCTAACCAAAAAGGTGAGCAGACACAAGTCCATCTATCACAGGTCCCGGTTATTTATATGAGAAGAATGGATCTCCTACCTACCGTCGCGTCAAGAGCCGGCACGTTAAGTCAAAGGGGTGGCAGGTGACTAGTAGGTAATTTTCCGGACCGCACAGTTTCCGCAATCACACAGAAAAAAAAAAACAGAAGACTCTCAAACGAAGTCAAGAATCAAAATGAACCTCATGATATTCGGATCGTCACATATCTCCCCATAGTTAGTACATCATGACGTATCTAAAAAAATGAGCAAGTATGGAAGGCGGTTCGCACAATAATGACGCACTCTAGACCGTCTCCGAGCTATGCAGCATCTCCAGAGCCTGTTTCCTGCCTTCATGAGGGAGGTCTTCATATACCCAGTGTAATCCATCCTCGTAGGCCTGGAAAGCTCTTTCAAGAATATCGGAAGAGGCCTGCGCGTCGCCTTCGAGCCCTGGAGCGATCAATTCAGACAGTTCTCCTGTGAGTCTTGACAACCTCATGGCTCGATTGCCCCTTGGACGGGAGACGGTATCATAGATTTGAGATACCTTAGATATCATCTGTTTAGTACAGAGTGGATCAGATATCAAGCTTGCAAGAATGAACGCGTCCTTCAAATTTTTTCTTGAATCAGTCCGTCAGAAGTCAGTTCTTGTTTCACGAACCTCGATTGCCTGTCCTGCACCTGCTCCCTGATGCGGCGTCATTGCGTGTGCCTATTCGCTTTCATTAATATGAAGTTGATTGTACAGCCTCAGGGCTTACCGCATCTCCTGCAAGGGCCACCCTGCCGAGAGCATAGCGGTCCAACGGTACCAAGTCGCGTAAAATCCATTTTGTCGCGCTCTCGATAGACTGTCAAAGAACATATAAGAGAGGATCCTGTTCGTCGATCATATACGACATAGAAAGAAACTCACCTGAATTATTACTTGTACCTCTTCTTCCCACCCTTCATAGACAGATAAAACTTCCTCTGGGGTACAAGAGAGAGCGGTTGGGCCGTCGTAGATGGTTCCTATCCTGGACACATCAGTGTCATATGCGACGATGTTTAGTATCTTGTCTTGTGAGATCGGATATGTCACAATATGCTATACGCTCGACAAAAATTAGCTCCATAGCTATGTGTCACAATTAATGGAAACTCACCTTCGATTTTCCTGAATACTACAGAAAACATGGCACCGATCATCACACAGTAGGCACAATGATTCAGTAGAAATGCTCATACCAGCATGGGAGCAGTCAATGCACTATGGCCCGGAAGAGCTGCTTTCAATTTTTCCATCGGAACTAGTGCGCGGTATGCCGTGGTTCCAGACCAGATTGGATGAAGTGAGGGTGAATCGAGAAGTCCTTGACTAGACAGAAGACCCTTCCGTACGATAGAATTGATTCCATCGAAACCGATCAGAAGGTCGCATGTAGCTGTCGTCCCGTTCGCAAAATAAAGCAGAACTTCGTCGCCCGTGTCTTGATACGATACTAGACTATGTGACAGGTGCAAAGGACCACTTATAGAGTCCTTGAGAACTTTTTTGGAGATCGGCTCTATGAAAACGTATAGCACCCCCTGCGGCATTGCTGTGAGCACACCATAAACATAGACAATGAAGAGAATTTTCTTCAACCATTTCGCATTATGTCGCGTACATAGAAGCCTTGAGCTTGATCTGATTTTCGGATTTGAAATATGCAACCTGTTTGCAAACTATGATCAGTGTCTAGACAGGCAGGCAGGCAGAGACTACACCTACTTGGGGAGTCATTAGGAAGGCAAGGAAGAAATGAGAGTAAGCGTTCGTGAAGGCCCATGGCTTTCGCCACTTCCCACGTGCGAGGCCACGTGCTTATTCCAGCGCCCACGTCCGATATATAGGGGAGGCCTCGTAGATGTCGATTTCCAAGTCATCTCTGTCGCCCATAAATCCGAGTGCTGCAGATAGGAGAGCCCTCCTATACCCGCTCCTCTGTGAAAAATCGACGTCAGTGGTTTCTGATCATAAAAGGACAAACGAACATGATAGCCACACGCAATCCTCCAGTGCTAGTACAAGGCATCCTTGAGTTCGAAAACCAGAACCGCAGACGCTTCACAAAGTGGTGTATACGAACAGGGAGATATCCCGCAAGGATGCATGATTCTACAGTGGGATGCTTTTAATTTCCTGCGCATCTGTCGCTGAGCCGAGAGCCAACCGAGATAAGTACTACGTTTGTGTCGCCTATTTTAGATTGGGTAGCTAGTATTCAGTATGCCATCAGATTAGGCTTCTATGAGTCGCTTTCCCGATTCGGGTGTTGCGAAACACGGTGGGAATTACGCGAACGCGACGGTCCTTCCGATAGTCCGGTAATTTCATCTGAAGAATAAATAGAGACGCTGTCAGTCGTGACGAATATGAAATTACTGAGTCTGTTTTATGGGCCGCATTAGTACATGCTGCATTCTTGTAAAGCCTTTACTAAAAGTTAACAAAATTGCTATCATGATTCATTTATTCAATATTATCTAGTGAGCATTTTTCCGTATGATTAAGTACCCTTTGTGGTTCAACGTCAACTGTCATCTCCATGAGATTGTCCACCATTGTCCTTGTTCCGATTTTTGCTCGCTGATATCTCTCAACTATTATTTATCCCGAAAATTTATCCAAACAGTATTTCAAGAACCGGTACAAATAGGCAGACAGGTGCTCCAGAAGTGAGACAGCAAGCACTCAATGAAGTGTTATACATTGGGGGAAAAACTGATATACTCTCTCAGCCAAAACGTAGATCTTAAAACGTTGAGAGTATGGAGCGTTGAACTTCTGCTCCTACTTTCAGGCTCCTGCCAAAGTTGTATCTAATACATAATAGCCGCAATCAGCAAGCGACCTATCCTATTAATATAATCAGGTGTATAGCGGCGAGAAAAACTGTGAAGCAGATAACAGATTTGTCCGATTTCTGGAGAAAACGAGATAGTCTCGTAAAAAAAAATAAGATCTGACGAAATGCGGCTTCACTGATGTTGCGTCGTTTGCTGCATGTTCCTTCATCGCACACTACGATAGCCTCAGAGATCCAAGTTTCTCTTGCTCTCCTTCGATCGTATGCAACTTGACGACTTGCTGTATGTAGCACCTGCAAGGCCCACCTGGCCGTGGGCATAGCAATCAAGACACGTACGAAATCTGTGCCACACAAGCAGATGGAGTTTTTTTGTAAGGATATACGATGCTTATCGCCAGTTGAATTCTGAAGAGGTAGTCCGAGGGACAGAGCGGAGGATTCGAGGACGGATGACAAGTTGACTGGGATTACTTCTCTGCGAAGACACCCATCTTACATGAGATCTGAATTGCTTAACATCTTCAAGGCCCGCATTCTATCCTCTTCAGCTGATTCCTTCCATACAAATTCCAACTCTTTGCTAAACCCCTTCACAATATCGACCAGCCTCTCGTGAGGCACTGTGGAGTCGCCTTCAAGGACTTCCTCGAAGCCTGGAGCCATTAGCCGGCAAAGCTTCCCACTGTACCTCGATCTCTCGGTCAGCCATTTTCCCGCAGGACAGCATATCTCGTTGAAGATTTCCGCAATCCGAGGTAACGTGCTCCGAGTGCATAGTTTATCAGATATGAGGCTCGACAGAATGTAAGCGTCCTATCAGAAAGAGTAAGTAGATTTTTAGCGAGATCAAGTGGCGAGAGCTAACTTCAACTGCACGTCCCGCCCTGATCCGAGGTGTGGAGTCATAGCATGAGCCTATACATCTAATATCAAGGTTTTGAAATAGATCCGATAAATAAATACCCACAGCATCCCCGGCGAGGACCACTCGACCAAGAGAGTAGCGGTCCATGGGCCGAAGAAAGCGTATGACCCATTTCGTTGGCTTTTCGATACACTGGATAGCATAGAGTGTTAACAGAGCTGGTACAGTAGAGACACATATGTACATACCCGAACCAGCGACTGGACTTCCTCCTCCCATCGACTGAATATTGACGCCACTTCTTCTCGAGTACATGGTACGGTAGTAGGTCCTTCGTAAGATGCTCCTTCCTGCGACATGTCTGTGTCAAATGACACGAAGTTGACAAACGTATCCTTGGACACAGGATAAGTAATGATGAGCTATAATGGGAGTGTTTGAGCAATCAAGTCTTTTCTTTGCCCGGAGAAATAATCACCTTCGATTTCCCGCAGTACTAAGATTTATCATTTGCATCAGTCGGCCACTACCATAGAGTAGTCTATTCATACCATGGTTGGACTGCTGATTGCCCGATGGCCAGGAAATGCTTTTTCAAGGCTTTGGACAGAGATGAGGCCTCGGTAAGCTATATCCCCAGAACAGACTGGGTTCATCGATGGCGAATTAGGCATACTACGCTTCAGCAAGAAGCACCTTCTCACAGCCGATTTGATACCGTCCATGCCGATAAGCAAGTCGCAAATTGCAGTGTTCCCATTCTCAAACTGGAGGTGAATCTCATCACCGTCTTCGTCGTACGAGACAAGACGGTACGAGAGATGTAATTTGCTGCGCGAGTGGCTGAGGAGAACCTTCTGTAATTCAGCTCTGTGAAACCTTATACTTCCACCTTTGAACCTATAATTTAGACATGGAAAGACTTATTGAGAGCGATAGACCGACCCTTCATCGTCAAGTCTTGAATATGAAGCCCTTCAGCCTGGTCCCCCTTTCGAACTTGGAAGACGACGCCTTTTCACACGTGAACTCGCAATCTTTGGTGATGGTATAATAAACCTACGGGGGAATCATCAGGAACCCTTGGAAGAATCTGAAGAAGACTTTTCTCCAGTCCAAGTGCCTTCATGATGCTCCAACTTCGAGGCCAAAAGTTGATTCCTGCACCGATCTCAGAGATCTGAGCGGATGCCTCATATATGGTGATTTCAAAGTTACGATCCTTTTCCAAATGCTCTAGTGCCGAAGACAAGGTTAGTCCTCCAATACCTGCCCCTCTTTGAAGCAGATGTCAGTGTCTAAACTGCATTTTCGGCAAAGGAAGTCTCACATAATTGCTATGCGAATTGGCCCCTTCGACATTTGCAGTAAAGTCTAGTTGTCGAAAACAGGGAAGTCGGTTTGATTGCCATTTAACCGGCTGAGTGCACACTTTTATGACGAATTTGTTCTTAATGCCATCTTCCTGTCGTCCGTTCCCAGGTGTTGCGTGTGGGATAAACCTTATGCAACTTGGGCATGAAACCTTGATGTTCATGTACTCCATAATTGTATACGCAAGAAATCCATGGATTTGACAAGGATCGACTAAAGGGATGGAAAACATCTGTAAATTCAGAGAAAAGGGTGTCATGGCTTAATCAACTTAAAGACTATTCAAAGTGTCAGCTTCGGGCTTCAAGGTTGAAGGTAAGATAGAGGCAGAGCTCAGTCAACTTGGCTCCTACTCAATTTTTTGAAACGTGCATGTCCAGGTACCTGTAGGTATTTAGTAGCAATAGGCTTTAAAATACTATGTATACTCAAAATAATATTGTAAGTGATTGTTTTTCTACTTAAAATTGCCTGAAATGAAAAGTCATTTCATATGCTCAATTTGATACAAAAATGGGTTTGTAGGCTCAGATTTATTGCTATATTAACATTGGGAGGCCTAAACAGGCACCTGCTACTTAAAAATTCAAACCTGAACCCTCAGGGACCTGTGGCCACAGGTAACCTGGACCTGCAGATCAGGATCTCTACAGGTATTCTCACAGGTAAACCCACAGACAACCCACATGGACCTGGGCCCTTGCTCAGCTCTAGATGGGCACACCAACTGCTAAGTTTCCAGTGAAATAAGTTACAAGGATATCTGGACAATCAATGGATATAGTATACCAATGACTTGAATGCATATTCAAGATGCTGATAAAGAGAAAATAATTCAGCTCTGGTGTTTCACGTGCATCTACTTCATCTCTAAAGCCCATTGCATTCACAGTCATTTTTATTGAAAGAGGTAGCTGGTTAGACCTGGCAAGCCATTCTCAGCAAGTATTTGGTGCTGAAATAAAGGACCAGTGTTGAAGTCACAGATGATATGAGACCATAATTGCGGTGCAGACTCCATGCGATACGGTGTCAAGTGTCAAGCTCTGCACACAGTGCTCAAAGTCAAGGGATTCAAGTATCTCACCCTGGAGCTGGCTTTCGTCCAGTAGTCTAGAATAGCCCAGTAGAAAATAAGAGAAATGATTTGTTCTGGAAATTGAGAAATGATCAGGTCGTGAATTCAATTGATGTGTGTTCTTAGCCCCTGCTGCTGGGTCAGCAACTCATTGAGGAAATTTCCTGCCTGCACCATCTGGACTCGCAGTTGAACATGTTGAGCACACGGATCACATGGATTTCCGTTTGAAACGTCGCATTTGTCATAGACCCTGATATCGTTCGAGGTGGCAGGGCTTTGGCAGACCGTGGTACGGATAGGAACGAGCTGAAATCTGTTGAAATTCAAAGTAAGAGAAAGAACGAAAGAAACAGAACGAAAGCAAATTTCTTTTCTCAACTCTGTCGGTAATAATTCCCACGGCACTGGGCAACGGCAGGCTGAAAATACGAGAACGCGACATGCGCGGCGACTGCGCGGCCGGAAATTGGCCAGCAACTGTCATTCACACTCAACAACCCTTGTTTGCTGTATTGCTAACGTTACAAACATGATATGTATCACCTCCCCTGTCTTGCGCAGTTTCAATGCAGTGTAAACGGGTGGACTTAATGGAGGTAGGTTGCACCCATTTGAAATTAGTAAATCGGCGGTACAACAAGCTAACTTACCATCATGCGCTCGTACTGTTTATTATAAAATCTCACTGTCTGTCGAGCTTGTTCTTGACCATCATGTCACTTGCCAGCTCCCTAGACGCTGAAGAGCCTTCAGGTCGTTTCTCGAACACAATAGCCAGGCTGAGTAGGTTGCATGTTCTGAAGAACTGCCGGACATACTATGGTTTACAACCCTCGCCACTATGACTCTTGAGGAGACATGCTAACAGCTTATTGATTTGAATCAGGATATGCCATATTCGCAGTTTCTGCTGCGGCCCTCTTGAACGCTCTGGTCTTCGTGTTCTCATTGCTCAGACTAGCGATAATCGATGGTAAGTCTGCACCACGGCTTTCCATGTCGTATTGGCCAGCAGATCTAACAATGCTGGATTGTCCAATTTCAGCATTCAACTTTGGGTTTTTAACAATCTTCTATGGAGTTGTTACAGTATTAATTATCTTCTTGTAAGGAAGGGTTTTTTTCACATATTTTCGTCACTCAGCCCGAGATACAGACGGGAATACAGCAATCAGCCGCAGTCCACACACTGGATGACCAGTGCTCAAGCCCACATTACTGGCTCCTCCTTAATTGCATTCTCCATGTTCAGTGAGTGTTTCGAATATGTAGGATTAGAACAAGAACGTTGACTACTTCTCCCCTCCAATGTGTTCCAGCGGTTCGCGCTGGTTGGAGCCACGACTCCTTTCGAGTCTGTGTAAGTTATAACAGCATGGGCGCTCTCGGGCACCTGGTTTGCCAAATTGTCCAATTTCTCGATATTCTAACCTGGACAGCTCCTTTCTCACGTCCGTATATATCCTATGCCCTCGAAAGTTGGGCTTGAGTGCTAATTTGTTGTGTCTGCCTCAGTGTTCGTAGCGGCGTGGGTCATCTACTTCTCCGCCATTGGATTCACCGGTGCACACCCTATCCCTTTCGCGACTAGTTCACGGCCGGTCATCGGAGTTTGGAGGCACATAAACATAGCTGAGGTGAATGAACCTCGCGCTGAAATAAGTTTACCATAGGTATTAGTAAAGGTTCAGGGAACCAATAACCTATCGATTCTCTGCTTTTTGTCTCGCAAGTGGACTTGAATGTGTAAAAAGTGGCGGGAGAGAATGCCGGCGACGTCATTTAACAACTTACAAGTCTTTCAATCTCGTCAAGAATATCACCTAATCCACCCTGAGCAACCAATAATAAAATACATAAGTAGTAGAGATACAACTTTCGCATGTGACAAGCATGACCACAACCTCCCAAAGCAGCCCATACATGCAACCCTACGAAAGAAAGAAATCCAAAAATAAAAACAGGACGCGTACGCAAGTTAAGTATGATAAGAGACGACTATCCCTGGTATTCATTCTTCCTTCTCTCCTCGTAGAGTTCCATGCGTCCGATGACCTCTTCTGACCCCTGGCTTGCACCGGCTTCGCTGGTTCCCATCGTGCTTGAGCTCGTGGACGAGTGCCGGCCCCTTCCTATTCCAAGCCCCATACCAGGAGTATTATAGAAGTACGATGGGTAGGGAATCCGGTTCGTATCCAGGTCGCGTTCGCCGCTTTCTCGAGAAGGGAACCCAAGGCTGAGCCCGCGTGATGCGCGTGAGCTGCTGTCTCCACTCGCCCCAGCTCCGTCTCTGTTATCCGAGACAGACGTAGCAGAAGAAGTGGCACCTGTGCCGCTATCCTTCTGCCGGTCCTTCCGCCGCGTGCTCCCGCCGCTTATGCCCTCGAGGCTCTTGAGGAACCGCTCATTCATCTCCTTTAGCCTCTCATCCACCTCATTCTGGCTGGTAAGCATCGGGCCTCGACTTGGGGACGTTGAAAGCTGCGCAGCCCGCTCCGCAGCGGACATCTGATGATCATCCAAATTTGTGGCGCCGAAGTTGGGCGAATCGTGCAGCGGCGATGGCGACGCCATGTATCCGCCAGCATCATCCCGAAGTCCCGCTGTCGGTTGTCCGTGTCCGTGTCCGCCTCCTGTTGTTTCCTCCCGGGTCGTTCTTTCTCCTTCCCTTTGGCTGAAGACTCTGAGGGCTCTAGAGCACGCCCAAGACCGCGTTGGTCATATTGCCATCCGTGCCGTTCTTGCTGCTCGAGTTGCTCTCGGTCTCGGTCCCTCTTCTCTCTTTCCTTCGCTCGGCCTGTGAGTGGCTTGCGTTCCTCGATGTCCTGAACAAATATGGAGATATCGTCATCGTCTGTCCTAGCGCCGAGGAAGGAAGTAACACCCTGTATGGAAAGCAGTGCATTATTAACGTGAAAAGAATCGAAGCAGCCCATGATGCGTTAAGAAATATAGGGTGGTTAACAAAGGAGAAACCTTCCAAGGAGACTGTGGTCCATGGTTCATATACGAAAACGTGGCCATCGAGCTACTACTCAGAGAGCTTATTGCGTTTAGAAGTTACACACTCCTAACACACACAGCTCACGGCTGCTCGGCTGCTCCAATCAAGTAAACGGACCCCCACCAATCTATATAAAAGCATAACCAACAAAAATGACTCACCTCTTTCTTCCCCTCTTGCCCACCACCAGCACTAAGGCTGGCAGGAGTGCCTCGACCGCTCCCATTCCCGCTCCCAGGTGTGCTTGCGCCGCCGCCGCCAACGCTTCTGCCTTCAAGCCCACCCACGCCTGCACCTCCGCTGTTCGCAGAGCCAGATCCAGGAGCAGGAATTCCCGTCCCACTGCCCACACTGCCCACATAGCGATGCCCAAAGCTGCTCGAATATCTCTTCCTCGTAGGCATAGGCACGGGCATAGGCAGACGCCCATCCTCTCCCTCTCCGCCTCCGCCTCCACCAGCTCCTCCAGCACCTCCGCCTACACCCGACCCCTGTCCGAAGCTGTGCAAGCTCGACCTCCTATCCCGATCCCTCTCTGAGCTGGCCCCGCTTCCACTAGTCCCAGGCCGTCTGTCACCCAGACTCGACGGCGAAAACGTGGTCGCACCCGCAGGCGGCGACGGGTGGGCGAACCCTGCACTCATCGGCGACGGAGGAAGGCGGGCCGGGTTCCCGATGGGCGAGTGGGTCGGTCCAGCGAGGGCGGAAGGCACTCCTGCGGGCGAGCCGCCGCCGCCTGTGCCTTGTCGGATCGATAGCGAGGGAGAGGACCCGGATGCACTGGAGAATGTGTTGGATTTGAATGGATGGACTTGGTTGATGTTGGGTCGGCGGATGGGGAGAGGGCCGGATACAGGAGAGGAGGATAGGGATGATGTACCACCGGCATATTGGGCGAGAGGACCTTGAGGAAGGTCCCTGGTAGACATTGAGGAAGAAGAAGAAGAGTTCAGACTCTCCTTCCGCAGACGATTGACTGCGAGCCCGGGGGTGGTGTGGGTTGGGAAGGAATAGAATACGGGCTGTTGCTGGATGGGTTCGTCGAAGGGAATGGCCGTGGTGGGGGTATAAGTGCGCTTGTTCCAGAGCTAGCAGTCATTCCGAGAGATGGCGCACCCACGCTGGCGACGCGCGATGGTAGTATGAACCTGTCAGCTACGCTGACGTTGTCCGCGCCACTATTTCCTGAGGTGGCTCTTCCAATGGGCCTGGGTGGCGATCGCGACAAAACTGATCGGATGCCACTGCTATTGGGCAAGAGGAACCCGACATCGAGTCGCGTTGTCGGTTTTTGTCTAGGGTCGGCATAAACCCCTCCAAATCAAGAGATATGAACCTGGACGAAAGGAGGGATTCCAATTCATCCAGTTGGAAGCTGGGGGTATTCAAATAAGTCGTCGATAACGTGAAGGTACCAAACAGGTGGGGAACAGCCGGGAATGTATGAGTCGAGGAGGGAAGTGGTACACGGTAGGTCGGTGACAGCCTAGCGTCTAATTGAAATTAAACGAATACAAAGCAGTTCATTAGATACACAGTCCTTATTGTTGATCAAAATACTCACTAAATCCAAGTATCCTCGTGTCATTCTCACTCTCTCCGTTCGGTCGCACCCTCAGCCTAATTCCCAGGTGGCCATTCCTATTAACACCCCCGACCTTCCTCTTTAGACGCTTGTAGAACTTCCATGCAGGTAAGACCCTGAGCAAGCTGAAGACACTGCGAAACAAGATTATGCCTTGCTTGTAGATGATGGGAAGTGCAACATCCGTGTTGGCGTCTCCTTGTTGACGCCCAGGCCGATGCAAGTTCATACCCAGTGACCATGTCTCCAGAAGTATGAACTTCGGTGTCGGCTCGATTCTGACGCGAGATGAGTCAGGAGGCGTGTACACCAGGACTTGATTGTTCGTTAACTCCGGGATTGACAGGAGTACTTGGATCTCTAACGTAGGAGGCCCAGACGGAGGCGCCAATGAGATGCTTCGATAAGGCTCTCGTGCCTCCCTTTGTAAAGAGGTCCGAGTCGGGTGTCTCCAAGTTGAACTAGACAATGTTAGCCATGTTTTCTAAACAATGAACGACGCTCGTACCCATTTATCAGGCTTCGGGTTCGAACTAGGATCCTCCGTCGCCCTGGCATGGTTCACAGCATAGAAAAGTTTCGTGTAGAAGTGGAAGGCTATCTGATCAGCTTTAACGGTGTCATTGGACATGTCGTGGTATTATGGTGGTCGTGTATCTGTACAAGCAGATTATGTGTGGTTTAGGCGTTTGTAGTCATTTGAAAAGGACTCTAGGAGAATGTAGCTGGAGAACAAGTAGCAAGGAGTACCGCGCAGTTGAGGCGAGGTGCAAGCCACAAAGGGTTCGGTCCGCCGTCTGCGCAAATATTTGATTTCAGCCATATTAGGACAATGTCGGGAGCAATAATTGTTTAAAGGGGTGCTTTGTGTGCAAAATATCGTTATCTCGACTACTACTTTCGTTAATTACAACGAGAATGTACTATGCAGCACTTAATCTAGAAAAGGATGTGAAATTCCAAGCTTCAAAGGGTCGCAGAACGTGGAGGCCTGCTGACAGGGATATTCCCTGATTTTCAGATTGACGAACCACTTGCTTTTCAGGCGCATTTATTCCCAGAGGTTCGATAATTGATATCGAGCTAATGTCGACGTGGGATGAGATGAAAATCCACTGATGTATGTCAAGATCCGGGTATTTGAGCATCGGCCATTTGGTCATATTCCGCGACAATTCCGAAGCTTTGTGTTGTCATGATGAAGGTCCAGGACTTCGAGCTATTGAAAGAGAGGAATGGAAGCGATGCACAAGCTAGTACATAGTTG